>JARQOC010000006.1:501412167-501508983 GCA_033576535.1 Allobates femoralis
GCAGCTTTGATGCTAGTCAAATGTTCTCTTAACTGCATTGTGTTAATTACTCCCTGCTGTGAGCTGTCCTTCTGCTCCCTCCTCCCTTTTCTCACCTGGACTCATTTTTTGGTCATTTGAATGGTATAAGTTGAATGGAGCAGGTCAGACATGACCCTGGTCAGATATGACATTATTAAAGTGTGACATTGTTAAGTGTCACATAAGAAATATCCCAGAAATAACATGTCCTTTACTTCAATGTCTGTTTTCAATGTCTTCAATACTTAAAATAACAGTGGTATCTGCAGCTGCACAGTCCTCCACTCTTCTCTGCTGTCCATGTGGTGCGACTGGAAGACAATGACATAGAGGGACACTCAAACACTGTATATAACTCCATTCACTACTAATCTTTACCATGTCTTGTACTTCACTGCTTGTTTTCTTATGTGCTCTCGCCACCAATTTTTATCACCCCATCCCCCCTCCATCACCACTCATTCACATCAGCCCTCTCTCCTGCCCTACTCTATGTACAGCTCCCATGCTATCTTCAGTTTACTGAAGACTCTCAGCCCATCATATTCCAAAGTTTGTCATAATAAATCATGTCCTAATTCCAAAAACTATCTGCTCTTTCTCTTTTTAATGCTGCTCCTCTCAGGTGATATCTCCCCCAACCCTGGTCCACCCTCTGCTAACTTCAACCCCTCTCCCACCTCACACAGAAACCTCACTAACCTTATTAATATCACCTGCACACCTTCATCTCCCTCTTTTAATTGTGCTCTCTGGAATCCACGGTCTGTATGCAACAAACTTCCCTTCATTCACAATTACTTCCTTACCAACTCTCTTAACCTGCTGGCCCTCACAGAAACCTGGATCCAGGATTCAGACACTGCTTCCCCTGCTGCTATTTCTTACGGCGGCTTACACTTCTCTCACTCCCCTAGACCTGGGAACAGACGTGGCGGTGGAGTTGGCCTCCTCCTGTCCCCACAATGTACTTTCCAGGTCATTCCTCCAGCCCCATCACTCTCATTCCCTTCTTTTGAGGTCCATACCATTAGGCTATTCCATCCCCTCCCCATCAAAGTAGCGGTGGTATACCGCCCCCCAGGGTCACCCACCCAGTTCCTCGACCATTTCTCCACTTGGCTCCCGCATTTCATGTCCGCAGATTTACCAACCCTTATTCTGGGAGACTTTAACATTCCCATAAACAGCCCCATCTCCTCATCTGCATCCCAGCTCCTATCTCTAACTACCTCTCTTGGCCTATCACAGCTCTCAACCTCTAAGACGCACGAAAACGGTAACACCCTTGACCTTGTCTTTACCCGGCTCTGCTCATCCTCCCCCTTGGATAACTCAACTCTACTCTCTGACCACAACATTCTTTCCTTCTCACTCACTAACCCTCGGCCGACACAGCCCAATCCTACCTATCACACATCCAGAAATCTACAGGCCATTAACCCTCAAGCACTCACAGACTTCCTCATCTCATCTCTGTCCCCAATCTCTTCAATCTCCTGTCCAGATCAGGCAGTAAATCACTACAATGACTCTCTCAGAAGCTCCCTGGACCAAGTAGCGCCCCTCACCTGCAGAACCTCCAAACAGAGAACAAAACAGCCCTGGCTCACACCACAAACTCGATTCCTCCAGCGATGTTCCAGGAGTGCTGAACGTCTATGGAGGAAAACTCGCTCACCAGGAGACTTTATCCACTATAAATTCATGCTAAAAACCTACAACTCTGCCCTTCACCTTGCCAAACAGACCTACTTCACCACCCTGGTCTCCTCACTATCCAACAATCCAAAAAAACTCTTTGACACCTTTCACTCTCTCCTCAGTCCTAAAGTGCAGGCCCCCATCACTGACCTCTGTGCTGATGACCTGGCTTCCTACTTCATGGAGAAAATAGACAACATTCGCCAGGAAATCAGCTCTCAGCCTCCAAGCGCTGCCACCCCCATTCTTCCCCACATCTCCTCCGGCTCACTCTCCACATTTGACCCAGTCACAGAAGAAGAAGTCTCCAGGCTCCTTTCTTCCTCCCGTCCCACCACATGCACTACTGACCCCATTCCCTCACACCTGCTCCAGTCCCTCTCTCCAGTCGTCACCACTCATCTAACCAAAATCTTCAATCTCTCCCTCTCTTCTGGCATTTTCCCCTCCTCCTTCAAACACTCAATCATTACTCCATTACTAAAGAAAACCACTCTCGACCCAACCTGCACAAATAACTACAGACCAGTCTCCAATCTCCCCTTCATCTCTAAACTCTTGGAGCGCCTGGTCTATTCCCGCCTCACCCGTTACCTCTCTGCTCACTCTCTTCTAGATCCATTACAGTCTGGTTTCCGCCCCCTTCACTCTACAGAAACTGCCCTCATCAAAGTGACCAATGACCTTCTGACAGCAAAACGTAATGGTGACCACTCTCTGCTTATTCTCCTTGATCTCTCTGCAGCTTTTGACACTGTCGACCATCAGCTCCTACTCTTTATGCTGCACTCCATTGGCATAAAGGACACTGCTCTCTCCTGGCTCTCCTCCTATCTTTCTGACCGCTCTTTCAGTGTATCTTTTGCTGGCTCCACTTCTTCCCCTCTTCCCCTCACTATTGGGGTCCCTCAGGGTTCAGTCCTTGGCCCTCTCCTCTTCTCTCTCTACACGGCCCCGATTGGACAGACCATCAGCAGATTTGGCTTTCAGTACCACCTTTATGCTGATGACACACAACCAGGGCTGCCACTAGAAATTTTGGGGCCCCTTACTAGCAAAATTTTGGGGCCCCCCTGAGACTCCACCCCAACTCCGCCTCCACCAAGCTCCGCCTCCATCCAGGTTCCGCCTCCACCCACGCTCCGCCTCCACCCATCAAACCTTCCATAGTTTCACCACCCACTATTGGAAAAACTCCCTTTCTGCACCACGTCCTCGCCAATCACTCATTAATCTCTTTCTATACATTGTTCTTTATCAGAGCTGTGGAGGGATGTGAACAATAAATGCCACATGAGGCAGAACAATACTGGTGCTGTTATTTATTAACCCTGTACAGGGGTGGGGAATCTTTTTGCTGCTGGAGGGACATTTGGAAATTACTACTGTCATTTAGGGGCCGTACATCACAATGAAAATTACCGGCTACATTAAATTAATTACCTCACCTAATTTGATGGCTGCAGCTGCTCCTCACAGCACAGTCGACTCTGTGACAATAAGTTTTGTAAATCAAATACATGACATAGGAAATTGTTATATATACAATATACAGGACAAAGAGTATATACAGCACTGCAGAGGGCTGGGGGACACAGACTGGGAGTGAGCTGAGCTCTGCAGGAGCCACAGAGATGTATGGTCTCTCCCCGGGTCCCCACCCATTGAGGGGGTGAAGTGAGCTCTGGAGCCAGAGGTCACAAGCTTCCAGAAAACGGCAGCGAATCTCGATTACTTATTATTATCAGAGACTCTGGAGAAGAATGCTACCGGCAAAGGCAGCCGAGACTATAAGAGCGGGAGCGGCATCCGCTGGGGGTTACCACTGGTACACACACCTCGTACGCACGTGGCTCCACTCCGTACACCTCGTACACACTCGACTCTGCTCCGTACACCTCGTACACACTCGACTCTGCTCCGTACACCTCGTACACACTCGACTCTGCTCCGTACACCTCGTACACACTCGACTCTGCTCCGTACACCTCGTACACACTCGGCTCCGCTCCGTACACCTCGTACACACTCGACTCCGCTCCGCACACCTCGTACACACTCGACTCTGCTCCGTACACCTTGTACACACTCGGCTCTGCGCTGTACACCTCGTACATAAGTGGCTCTGATCTGTACACCTCGTACACGTTGTTCCACTCCGTACACCTTGTACGCACGCAGCTCAGCTCCGTACACCTCATACGCACACGGCTCCGCTCCACACACATCATGCATACATGGCTCCTCTCCGTACACCTCGTATACATTCGGCTCTGCTACATCCACACTGTAAATCCATCCTGACCACAGATACACTTTACCTCATCCAGCACCATGACAACTGAGGAGCTGATCATGTGACCCCTGACTCCTCCCCTCCAAGTGACGTCATCACAGGTCCTGTAAGAACAGAGCAGCTATGTAGCATACTGCTCTGCAGGTGGAGAACAATGGGGGGGGGATCCCGACCTTGGGCACTGCAGCAGGCACCCCCAAACCCCCCCTCTCCCCAAACTGCTGCGCACAGGCCCCATGACACAGACAGCAGCAGAGGGAGAGTGGGCGAGCCAGGGCCCCTGCACTGTGAGGCTGATGTGTGTGTGCACACTGAGTCACACTGTGGGCGGGTGCTGGCAGTGGTGCCGCTCAAGAGTAGGAGAGTCAGCTGTATGTTACAGGCTGTGCTGCGCCCCTGACCCTGTGCATTGAGGCCTGGGATGAGCGTGGATGGGCGGGCCCCCACAGGATAATAGAGGGTGGGTGTGCCTGGGGCGCGGCTGGGCAGTTCCCTGGGCCTGCTGGCCTGTCCAGCCCCAGCCTGTGTCTGTGTGTGTGACGGTCCCAGCCAGGCTCCCAGCAGGCCAGGTCCGGCCTGGTGACGTGGGGTGGACGGACGGGGGCGCCGGCGGCGCCGTAAACCACGTGCTCATTGCAGCAGTGTTTGAGCAATGGCACGGGCCGGCCGACACCGCACTCTGCCTCGCCCCGCCCCTGGCTGGTGACTCAGAGTCAGGCAGTGCTGCATAGGAACTAGTCTGTGCCACTGCTGCTGGCCAAAGGGGGCGGGCATCATTGCTCCAAATGGCCCCGCCCACAGCCAGCGCGCCCGGGCCCCCCCCTGCTGTTTGTATGGCCACGCCCTCTCCACTTTTCGCCGGGCCCCATAAAGCTGTATGGCTTATAATGCCCTATTGGCGGCCCTGCACACAACTATACACTTCAGCCCCTGACCTTACCCCTGCGGTATTAAAGAACACCAATGACTGTCTAGCTGCAGTTTCCAATATCATGTCCTCTCTCTATTTGAAACTAAACCTTTCCAAAACTGAACTTCTTCTGCTCCCCCCATCCACTAACCTCCCTAAATCGGACATCTCTCTCTCAGTTTGTGGCACCACGATAACGCCTAGGCAGCAGGCTCATTGTCTGGGTGTTATGTTTGACACCGATCTCTCCTTCTCCTCCCACACGCAATCTCTCGTCCGTTCCTGTCGCTTACACCTGAAGAATATCTCTAGAGTCCGCCCCTTTCTCACCCTGGAAACAACAAAAACCCTCACCGTGGCCCTAATCCATTCCCGCCTTGACTACTGCAATTCTCTATTAAGCGGCCTCCCCCTCACCAGACTTTCTCCTCTTCAGTCCATCCTTAATGCAGCAGCCAGGATCACCCATCTGGCCAATCGTTACTCAGATGCCTCTGCTCTGTGCCAGTCATTGCACTGGCTGCCCGTATACTACAGCATCAAATTCAAATTGCTTGTTCTCACCCACAAAGCTCTTCACAGAACAGCACCCCCTACCTTTCCTCCCTCATCTCTGTCTATCACCCCACCCGCTCTCTACGTTCCTCAAATGACCTTCGACTAACATCTGCACTAATCCGATCCTCCCACTCCCGGCTCCAAGACTTTTCCAGAGCTGCACCAAACCTCTGGAATGCTTTACCCAAAGAAATCAGGACTATCCACAACTTGCATGGCTTCAGACGATCCCTAAAAACGCATCTTTTTAAGGCGGCCTATCATACTCCCTAATAGAAGTCCATTGTACTGTAGACAGTGAAGGGGCTATCCCTCTGGACATTACTCTTCTACAAACTCCACAAAACCAAAAAGGTCTACACAGACTGTCTGATGACCATTCATGTAAGCTTAGCCCTATACCCCATTTCCTCAAGATGCCTGGACCACCAGTGCAATAAGCCCCGGCACCTTGTGCAACCCCTATCCCGTTGTAGATTGTAAGCTCTTTTGAGCAGGGTCACCTTCATTTCTTGCTTTATTTATTGTATTTTTTTTTCTACATTGATTCTATGCCTATTGTTTTGTAGCCAATTATTGTACTTTATTGGTTCTCTACTGTAATTACTTACTGTATTTTCTGTACTCTAACCCTACATTGTAAAGCGCTGCGGAATATGTTGGCGCTATATAAATAAAGCTTTATTATTATTATTATTATATTATTATTATTATTAAGGGGAATGAATAGAGAATCTGCTTACATATAAAGAAGAGTCAGGGAAAAAGGGACTTAAGCTATATGTATAGCAAATCACAGTGTGAATGACCCCATAAGTGAGATAGTGAGTCCTTTCCACATGGGGTTCTCCTCAAAGCTCCGCTTGAACAACCGGCTCCTCTTCAGGTTCAGAACCAGGAAATATAGACGTCAATAATGAACAAAGAATAACAGAACGATGAAGAATAACTGAAGAAATAATAAAAACATCGTTATAATCAAGAGCAATAATAAAAGACAAAACTAAAAGACGTCATCCAAGCCTGAACGTGTGGATGTCAATATACAAATAATCAATGCATGTGCAAGACATTACAACATGCGCTGTATCCAGAATATTCACTGAGGCCAATAGGGACAACGCTGTAGAGTCTGTATCCAGAATATTCACTGAGGCCAATAGGGACAACGCTGCAGAGTCTGTATCCAGAATATTCACTGAGGCCAAAAGGGACAACGCTGTAGAGTCTGTATATCCACCTGCTCTCAACCTGCCCCAAAACTCTGCTCTAGTTGCCCCACGTGGACCCATGGATTCCCTATCAATGCCTATCACTTTTAGTAAACTTGAGTTACTATGATGCTTCAGATAGCAGTGTCTAGGTAAGGTTTTCAAAGTTGGTGGTTCATCTTTTTCAAGTACATGTTCACGCACACGTAGTTCCCGGGTGGTCATTGCAATGTAAATGTTCTTACATGGACATTCAGCCATGTATATGACCCCCTTTGTTGAGCAAGTGATATAGTGATGAATACGGAACACCCTGGAGTAGTCGGATTGGTGAAACGTCTGGCTCTTGAGCGTGTTTGAACAACCAAGGCTACAATCTACTCTGTATAATTGTTAATATGTTCCACCAGTAAATTGCCTGAGCTTCATGATCAATACATGACTATCCCACTCAGCTATAGGGCAATAATTGGACAATAATGGGGCACTCCACTTCACTTGTTTACTTAGTAGAAACTACTCAGGAGTTACTGTCCAAAAAATAATGAGCCTTTATTGATTAAAAGCACACATACAGGTAATAACACATAGAAAATAAATGGTGAGGAGATTCCAAAGATCTGCCACACCGGGGTAATAACAGGAGACTGGGCTAAGTCTCAGATATTTCAGATACACATATTAAGGGCAAAATAGTCACAGAGAAATTGCAAGGTTAGCAACTAGGGATGAGCGAGTACCGTACTATCCGAAATCGCTATACCTGCCATGAGTAGGTCTCGGTACTCGCTACTCGTTGCGAGTATAGCGATTCCGAGTACTTTTGCAGTGTATCAATAGATACACTGCAAAAGTCCTGTAAAAGAGACGGAAAGTGGTTAAAAAATAAAAAAATCGGATACTCACCTTAACCGACAGCTGCACCGGGACCGGCCGATGGACATCTATGCATCTTAAAGGACCTTACACTCATCTGGCCAATCAGATGGCTGGGAGAGATCTGGCCAATCAGATGCCACCACGTCAAAATGACGTTATCACTAGCGGCCACCTGATTGGCTAGATGAGTGTAAGGTCCTTTAAGATGCATAGATGTCCATCGGCCGGTCCCGGTGCAGCCGTCGGTTAAGGTGAGTATCTGATTTTTTTATTTTTTAACCACTTTTCCTCTCTTTTACAGGACTTTTGCAGTGTATGTATTGATACACTGCCAAAGTACTCGGTACTTGCTACTCCCGAGTAATCCTAATTCGCTCGGCGAGTAGCGAGTACCCGAATAGTAGCGAGTACCCGAATAGTAGCGAGTAGACTCGCTCATCCCAATTAGCAGCCATTCATCCATCAGACTCACCCATAAGGTTGTGAAGTGTAGCTGCTGATTCTGTGCCCAGTATCGCTGCCCTAGTACGTGTCAACCCCACACCTGAAAATGTCTTTGTGCTGCCCATCTCCTCAGTGAGCCGGGAGGCACCTGTCATAGAAATTTTATTCTATATTAATCTTTGGTAGCTTTACATTATAGAATCCTATATTAATGTTTGATAGTTTTTTGTTTTTTTTTAAATCAAATAGTTTTTATTATCCAACTGTATACAGATAAACAAGTCATATAACATCAGCATTTGTTTCTTTTTACATTTTACATATCTTAAATCCCCCATCAATAAGCCACCCTCCCTCCCTCCCCCCCAGACAGCAAACCAGACATAGCATATAGTATTTGATATACATAACATACTAGAAAATCATATATACCTTGCACTCCCCGTGCCTCTTGTCCTATCCTATCTACTATAGCCATCCCGATGGTACCTTACGACCCATATCCCAACCATGGTGCCCACAAATATTCAAACAAATCCAATTTCCCCCGTTTAGGATATATGCTTTTTTCCAACTTTGCAATGTACCCAGTCTGCGCCACAAATTCCTGCCGTGATGGAGGAGCAGCATCCACCCAGTGCCTAGCAATCAGCTTCCTTGCTATATATAGCAGTCTAGCTATACTTATTTTCAGTCTATTATCCACCAGAATGTCATCCACATATCCTAATAGACACACCAACGGATCCCTTGGTATAATGCAATTGTATGCTGCTTCCACCCTTGTAATTACCACCAGCCAGAATGCCGCCAGCCTTGGGCACGACCACATCATGTGCATAATACCTGCCTTTTCTGTCATACATCTCGGGCATTCTGAAGTGGGTCTCAAATTGACTCTAAACAGTAGGTCAGGTGTACGATACACTCTATATAAGATGTATAGCTGCGAGAGCCTTCCGGGCTCACTAAGTGACAGATTTGGCACCCATTCCAAAATGGAGGTCCATTTCTCCTCTTCTATAGTTCCCATCTCCTCCTCCCACCTAGTCTTAGCCTTCGAGGGGTACTGGAGTAGAAAGGTGTGTAATAGATCTTTATATGTTGTAGCAATCACTCCCCTCGTGGGTCCACCCTCGCAAATATATTCCAGAACTATATCCTGTTGTATCCGCATCTCCTTCAGTTTGGTTTGTGCTTGTACAGCATGCGCCATTTGCATATATTGATACATCCCCCCTTCGCTCAGCCCAAATTCCTCCCTTAACCGAGAGAAGGATTTCAGCTCCCGTCCGTCCATGATGTGATGCAGGGGCGGAACTACGCTGGTGCAGCCGGTGCAGCTGCACCAGGGCCCCGCCCGGTTAGGGGGCCCCTTCAAGCCTGGAGGGGGCCCCCAGCCGACCCCCACAAGCCGCGGGAGAGCGCGGCTCTCCCAGCCGACCCCCAGAAGCCGCGGGAGAGCGCGGCTGGCAGCGCGGCTCTCCCAGCCGACCCCCACGAGCCGCGGGAGAGCGCGGCTGTCAGCGCGGCTCTCCCAGCCGACCCCCACGAGCCGCGGGAAAGCCGCCGTCACCTGGAGGGAGAGCGCGGCCGGACCAGCGGTAAGAGGTAAGAGCACGACACCACCACCCCCCCCCCCGTCCTCAACCTGCACCAGGGCCCCCGGGCGTGACGGTCCGCCCCTGATGTGATGTGCCAATGTGATTCCCCTGTCCCGCCACTCCACCAGGCATCCCATTTTCTTAATCTCAGGTATCATCTCATTATTCCATAAGGGTGAGTATCGTGTCAGGTGCGTCACCCCTCTAAGTGTTTTCAATTTGTCCCACACTCTTTGCAACAAAACCATTGTAGGGCAATGCTTCCCAATAATTCCCATAGACCCATCCTCCATACTCAGAATTAATGGAGATCTTCCCGTAAGATGTTCCATAATCATTTGGACCGACGGGTGCGTCGCCTTCTGTGTCCAGCCTCTAACATGTTGCCCCTGCGCTCCAATATAGTATATGTATGGATTCGGCAGGGCTAGACCCCCTCATCCTTTGGCCTCTGCAACAGTTCCATTCTCAGCCGGGCTTGCTTCTTTCCCCATATCAAACTCCTAAGCAATGAACAAATCTGTTTAAACCGCTTCTGTGGAACAGAGATTGGGGTGTTATGCAAAACATATAACAGTTTAGGCATTAAAATCATTTTTATTAAGTTAATACGTCCCAATACAGACAAGCGTAGCTTGTTCCATGCACCCGTTTTCTCTTTAATAATCCCCAGAACCGGTTCCAGATTCAGATCTAGTTTGATAGTTTAATATACAATAGAATTCTCTACATAGTCTATATTCATTATGTAGTATATGAAGGTATTATATTGTTTGCAGATACAGTAAGGTAATTTTCCAGCTGTGACTAGTCAAGGCCAAATGATAAGAGTAGAATGTTCTAGGGACTATTCCACTCCTTGGGCATGTGAATGTACGCCCTTTTACATTTTAATTAACTAAGACTCTCTTATAATGATGGGAAAATACCAAATGCCTGCACCTGCAAATATAACTTGTATAACATCATTCTTTCAATGTTATAAGAATAAAGGTACCTTTACACGCCGCTACAACAGGGTGGAAACAACCGGCTTTATGAGACAAATGTATCTTGCACCGTCAAATCAACCCGAGGTAGCGGCGTGTAAAGGCGGTTGTTGCCCCCCGTCACTTTCGGCACCTGTTTCAGAGCAGAGCTCTAAAACAGGTTGATTTCAACCCGATGGTAGCGGCGTGTAGCGGCGTCTAAAGGAGGAACAGGAGGGTTGTTTCCACACCTAGTTATGTACCTGGGGCGTGACACAGGCTCCGGAATACCGCGCCCCATCAGCGATCATTGGTGGAAGATGCTGCGTTACGATTGGCTCTTCCTTCACAGGTCGCCATCTTGGATGAGCTGTCATTACAGCACTACAGATACGCGCCGTATGCACGATCAGATACATTAGTACAATTACGCCGCCACACAATTGCGGAAGGCCAAAGTATAGTGCTGCATGGTCCTTATATAGTGTGCACATTCTCATAACACATAAAAAGGAATAATGCTGTACACAGCGCACATGCATGGCGTACGTAGCGGCCTGTGTTTGTTTTAATTAGATAACACAAGGGTTTTTGCTGTGCTGCATTGCGCGCACTATGTAGTGTGCATATTGTCATACCACATACAAAGGAATATTGCTGTACACAGCGCATAAGGTTGCTGTACACAACGCCCAGGGTTATTGTTCTGTAGGTGACGCAGAAGTGTTCCTGCCATGTCACAAGCGCTTAGTCAGCGTGACAATGCAAACACTTCTACTACGCACACATAGCCCAACACTGATATTTTAATACGCACGGAGTGTGTGACTGTAAACCGCTCCTGTATGACGCATAACCATCCCCTAGCTCAATATCGCCACACTCCGCCATGTCACAAGCGCTTATTTCATTCCACAGTCCACACACTACTACATCACGTCTCCGCCATCCGCCTTTCGCGCCGTGCCCAATCAGAACACTTTTGTGTTGGCCAAAGGTTGTCGTTTGGGCGCGGCGTGATGGACTGTGGCACGCCTATGTGTTGTCCCTGCTGCCTTTAGTCCGCCCATATTACTTTGTTGTATCGGCGTGTGAATGAGGTAAGGTGCTCTGCAGAAGTTAACTTGAGGCACCCGGCGGTGCCTCCAGGGATAGAATAAACTTTCTGTAGAGCACCTTGTAGGGGCGTGTAAAGGCGGTATCGGGTACCGTTTGTAACCGTTGCTACGTGCTCGTGCACGTGAAGCACCCGGTTGTTTCCACCCTGTTGTAGGGGCGTGTAAAGGTACCTTAACTGTTGATTGTAAGTATCCAGACACTCTGCCATATACCTTCAGAGGTGATGTTTTGAGCTGTCTCCTCATATATGAGTAATAAACCTGGTTGTTGATTCAACTTCAGCCGTCTCTGGCCATCTCATTTAATGAGGAAGATATTATTTAAATCTAACATTCTGGTCCTTCGAAGCCGAGTCCAACATCCCCTCCTGCGGTCTTTGAACGGTAAGACTGACACCGCGCACGGGGAGGGTCACAGACTCTCTACACGTAAGTCCTCCGTCTGAATTGACGTCAAAAGAGGCCAGTTTTCTCATTGCCTCCAGGAGGGGTGACGGAATTGAACATAGCCAAGGAGAAACTGGTGGCCGGACACATCTGACTTAGGTAAGACCCTTTTTCTTTGCTGTTTGTTAGGATGTTTGTCTATTTATGAGAAGATGAGTAGACAGTTTCAGTTGTTTTAGCGATAGGGGGAATCCAAAGGTATGGAAGTTGCGGAAGGGGGGACTAGATGGTTTGATTCCAATGTCTTATTGTCTGAAGATAACTAGTAACCTTAAGGTACCTTTACACGCCGCTACAGGATGGTGGAAACAACCGGGTAGATGAGACAAATGTATCTTGCACCGCCAAATCAACCCGCGGTAGCGGCGTGGGAACACGGTTGTTTCCACCCGTCACTTGAGGAACCTGTTTCAGAGCAGAGGTCAAAAACAGGTTGATTTCAAGGCGATGGTTATGGCCTGTATCGGCGTGTAAATACGGTAGGGTAAGGTTTATTCGTCACCTAGATAACTCCCCGGGGCGTGACACAGCCTCCGTGAAACCACCCCCCTTCAGCGATCATTGGAGGAAGCTCCTGCGTTGCGATTGGTTGTCGCTGCATAGGGCGGCATATTTAAGGAGCTGACCAGTCACACTACACAATTGCTCGAGCGTCATGTATTAGTCAGCCTCCTGCGCTGGCTGGCCAACCATGATGTTATTCCTTTGTCCTATCAGTGTACGGAATTCTCGTAATCCACAATTGTGGCACGCCTATGTGTTGTCCCTGCTGCCCAGATCCACCCATATTACCTTGTTATAGCGGCGTGTAAATGAGGTAAGGTGAGCTGCAGAAGGTAACTTGAGACACCCGGCGGTGTATCCAGAGATAGATGTAACCTACTGTAGCGTGTAAAGGTGGTGCGGGTACCGTTTTCAACCGTTTGTGCGTGCTCGTACACGTGAAGCACCCGATTGTTTCCACCATCCTGTATCGGCGTGTAAAGGTACCTGTAAAAATAACTACTTTCAATTGTTTGGCTTGTGTGGAGGAGAGCCCAGCCAATTATAGCTGGACATTCTTCCATGACAATTGTAACATTGAGGGTCCTGGTACACGGCCTATGATAAGACCACAGTAACAAACTATTCCGCGCACACGTTAAAGATATTTTGTCTAGACGGGTTGAGTTAGGGCATATATGTATTCACGTTTGTTTGTCAAATAAGTGTGTTATAATCTTGTCCTGTCATTTTGTTTGTTTGACTGTGATAAGTGTTATTGTCTCATTGCTGTAATACATCTGTCTAAACTTGTAATTGTTACCTGTGCAATAAGCTGTTCCTCTTGATACTGGTGATTTGAAGACTACTAATTATCTCTATTTCTTAACACTGGTATACGATCTTTTTGTTTTGTTGGGTTGTTCTTTTCCTCTATTCAGTGAAGGGACGCCTGCTCTTCTCCTCCCTCCTTCTCTGCGTGTGGATGTGCTGATAGCTGATAATCTTCAGGCTGCACACACACAGGGGAGAAAGCGGACTGTCTTGTCTGCAGCGCTGATCCCCCTCTCACCTCGCCCTTTTCCGTGTGGCTGAAAACAAGCGTGTACTGGAAACCTGGATATGGTTCTGATCCATTATTAGATTTTTACCAATATTGTTGGTTCTTGCCTGATTCTCTGGGTTGGGATATTACTAATATCGTGAAGGCATATGCATGTGGACACAAGAAGTGTGAAAGATTTGAGACTCCTGGAGTGAACTGACTGAACTGAATGCATATAATAAGGATTTGAACATAAAAATCCTGACTGTATAAAGGAGTCCATTTAGAATAGGATGGGCCAGATTAAAGGTGGAAAACACATAGCCTCATTTGTTATGAATGTATAAGCCGAAACCGAGTATTTTTTGTTAGCCTTGCGAAACAAAGCAGAAAGACTCTGAAGACACGTAGTCGGGCTTGTCCTGTCCGTGTTCTTCTGGTAGCCTCTTGTTTTGCGTCAAGCGAACTAATATTTGGGGAAGTTGCTGGTGTAACGTCTGTGTTGCACATTCCAAGGACTGTGTGTGGACTGTGAATTGTGCTTTTTATGGTGAGTGATTACTAACCCAAGTATTTCCAAGAACCACTAGGGAATAAAAATAAGATTTGTAACAACCAGTGCATAACCGGTGGGCACTCTAGTATGTGATTGTCTATGCCCTTATATGTTATTCTCTTTTAACCCATCTTCCCACAGGCTTCAAGAACGTCCTGTATTTATGTCAAAGTGCAGATGAACAGGTCTTTCACACCAAGTACCTATCTGTTATGGTACCTTTACACGCGACAACATTTCTAGGGTGTCAATAGGTAACTTACTGGCTGCAGTGAAATCATGGAGACAAGGTTCTATCTTGTTGCTGTGTACAAATGGAATAATGTCTCCATGATTTCACTGCAGCCAGTAAGTTACCTGTTGACACCCTAGAAATGTTGCCGCGTGTAAAGGTACCATTACGTCAGACACTCGCCTACCCTTAGGAGTTTCAAAAAGAACCTGAAAACTCATCTATTCCAACAAGCCTACAACCTATGATGAGACCCAGTGCCGCACCACCACACGCTTGGCGCTTCCCCTCCTATTGTCTCCTCTCCCACCCCTGTAGACTGTGAGCCCTCGTGGACAGGGCCTTCTCCCGTCGTGTATTAGCAAGCCTTGATTGTTCGTATGTACTGTACCTGTTCTTGTTACCCCCACTTCGTAAGTGAAGCGCCATGGAACTAATGGCGCTATATAAATAAATAATAATAATAAACTACGTCAGCCACTATTGTTTGTGGTCAGGCTGTTAAGGTCCCGTCATACACAATGACGCTCCAGCGATCCCGACAGCGATAACCACAGGCCGAGATCACTGGAGCATTCCTATCTGCTCGCTGGGGAGCTGTCAAAAAGGCAGATCTCCCCAGGGATCAGGGAGCCACCTCCCACATCGCTAGAAGCAATGTTACCAGCGTCCTCCCGGCTTAGCTCAGCCTGTAAGCACGGAGAAAGCTGGTAATTATGATAAACACTGGGTATCTAAGCAGAGCACGCTGCCTGGATACCCGGTGTTTACCATGGTTACCAGCCTGTGAGGTCACTGATCGCTGGTCTCGCACTGTCACACACAGAGATGCGTACTGACCAGCGGTAGATCAACTATCAAAAAATGTCCCAGAGCACTTTGTAATGATCAGCGACCTCACAGCAAGAGCCTGATCGCTGCTAAGTGTCACACATAATGACAACGCTGGAGAAATTGTTGTAACATCACAGGTTACAAGGATCTCACTAATGATTTTGTTATGTGTGACGGGGGCTTTACACTAAATGTCTAAGTGTCTATACTAAACCCTCCTTGACCCCTCTTTGTCAATCATCATTTAAATGAACATTATCCAAGAGACTTGAAAGCGAGATAATAAGCATACAGTCTTATTCCACCAATCCTGAAGTCCCCAATATCCTGCAATGAGGGCTGAGGGTATATAAGGAGGACGGCTCCCTTTGACCAGCAGATTGGACACAGGCAGCTAATCTAGGATCTTCAGATCCAATTGGCCAGCCATAACCCCAGGTCTAGGCATTTTGTTGCCGACCGAGGGGATCAGAACCAGGATTATAAAACCACAAGGACTTCAGCATCGAATGAGCAGATTCGGCTGGGATAACAAAGACTGCATAAGGAAGCAACCCTGGTTGGGATGATCCAGTCACCTGGCTAAGACTTTGCTGTGCCATATTCTAATCCCTGGTGAGCCAGCGGAAGGGTGAGACTCTGTTGCCTGTTACAGTTTGTGTTTTGCTGGTTATGTGTTATATGCCTTTGACTGTTCGGGATCCAATAATGTCTTACCATTGTTCCCTCACCCTGTGTTGTCTGAGTAGTGTTATGCCCACGGTTAAGGAGCTCGGGTGTTCAGTTTGGGTATGAGCCCTGGTCCACGTCTTTGTAAAGGCGGCTGGGCCAGCGGACGAGAGCACCCACTGACCCCCGTGTCTCCACAACATGCAGCCTCTGTGCAGGTCCCGGTAGCTTTCTTTCTTCCTCTGCATCGATCACATAGATCAGTGTGGGGCAGGAGGACAGAGAGAAGTTCTCTTAGTGATCGGGAAGGACAATGTCTCAGTGTTCTCCTCCATCATAGGAAGATGCATCCAGACTATAAAAGGCTCTCACTTATGACCAAGATTTGTTTCTTGTTAAAAGGGCATCTTATAGTGTGGTGGTCTCCTCAATCAGGAGGATCAAGCTTAGTCCGTCTGCAGAAATTCTGAGTTTACTGTGGAAGCATGTAAACTTATACAGGCAATCTTGGGGGTAGGCCCCAGGATAGGATCATTCATTAATTCGTTACAGAATATTAAACATAGCTAATCATAGGTTACTAATGGCTAAGAGCTGATTGCATTATGCAGATCCATTCTAAATACATGTGTATCCCTGTACTTTTCATCAGTTGATGCTATTGACCCATCGCACTCCTTCATTATCTGGTGTTTTGCAACATCTTCCCTTCTAACCAAAACATGCTAGACATTGGCTTCATTCCCAGACTATATGGCCTTCACCGTTTCTCAAACACACAGTCTCTAGGCTTGCAGTAAGCAACACTTTACATAAAACACTACTTATTTCTCTTAAAGGCAAGTGACCTACATAAAGGGATACAAATATACTAGATATGCAGTAGAATACAGAAAACAGGATATGAGCACAATGAATCTTTGGATATTTTCATATATTGAGTTCCATAACAAACAGGTCCCCAAACAACGGTAAGTTCTAAAATAATTTCCCTTTCTCATTCATTTATACGACTGTCTATGTTTTCTGTTCAATTTGTCAACAAACGTTCTCCCAGTGTGTTATATTTAGTGCTAAACAAATCATGAATTTCCAGTAATTGTTTTTTCACACTTTAGTTATTATAATGACTTACCCTGTGTGAGCTCTTTGGTGACTAACAAGATGTGATTTCCGTAAAAAACATTTACCACATTCTGAGCATGAAAAAGGCTTCTCCCCTGTGTGAGTTCTTATATGAGCAACATGACTTGATTTACGTGAAAACATTTTCCCACATTCTGAGCATGAAAAAGGCTTCTCCCCTGTGTGAATTCTCTGGTGTGTAATAAGAGCTGATTTTTGGGTAAAACATTTGCTACATTCTAAACATGGAAAAGGCTCCTCCCCTGTGTGAGTTCTCTGGTGTGTAACAAGATATGATTTATGTGGAAAACATTTACCACATTCTGAACATGAAAATGGCGTCTCCCCTGTGTGAGTTCTCTGGTGTGCAACAAGAACTGATTTATGTGTAAAACATTTCCCACATTCTGAGCATGAAAAAGGCTTCTCCCCTGTGTGACTTCTCTGATGTATATTAAGAGCTGCTTTTTGTGTGAAACATTTGCTACATTCTAAACATGGAAAAGGCTTCTCCCCTGTGTGACTTCTCTGGTGTGTAACAAGATTTGTTTTATGAGTAAAACATTTACCACATTCTGAACATGAAAATGGCGTCTCCCCTGTGTGACTTCTCTGATGTCTAATAAGAGCTGATTTTTGTGTAAAACATTTGCTACATTCTGAACATGAAAAAGGCTTCTCCCCTGTGTGAGATCTATTGTGTGTAACAAGATCTGATTTTTGTTTATAACATTTCCCACATTCTGAACATGAAAAAGGCTTCTCCCCAGTGTGACCTCTCTGATGTGTAATAAGAAATGATTTATGTGTAAAACATTTGCCACATTCTGAACATGAAAAAGGCTTCTCCCCTGTGTGGGTTCTCTGGTGTGTAACAAGATCTGATTTCTGGTTAAAACATTTCCCACACTTGGTACAAGAAAATCTCTTTTTCTCTGTGTGAATTTTTTGATGTTCAACAAAATTTGTTTCAAGAGGAAAACTATTTCCATATTCTGAAAGTGAGAATGGCTTCTTTGCTGTAAGAGCAGTTTGTTTTCTGCTGCCTCTTTTGTGAGGTTTATTCTTCTTAGTAGTCTGTGATGAATCAGAAGATTGGACCTGTTTCACAGGATCAGATGATAGATCTTTGCTGTGAAGGGATGATGTGGTTTCAGGTTCATCTGATTTATACATTGCAGATGTCAGTTGTCCCTTTGATCTTCCTGTACAGTCATCTGACAAGAATAATTACAATTATTATTTTTAATAAAATATACATGAAATTTATATTTTTTAATATTTCTACTTAAAATGTCCATAGAAATGGCAAGTAATGTATTAAGATTTTATTATTCACAAAGACAATGACAGTTCAGTGTAATAGAAGAGCTCATAGCATCACCCAGTAGAGTGCGGTGCTCAACTGTTTATTCTGCCTCACAAATATTAGCATACAAAAAGGGTTAACAGAAAGTGCTGGGTTTCATAGATCCACCGCGCTGACCTCCAAGTGAAGACAAACAGAGTGTTAGATAAGACTGTTTAATGAGTGATTTGCCTACCGGTTTCGTGATATCATCATCACTTCATCAGGGCATCAAGAAAAGCAGTATTAACAGGATATATATACACACAACAACATTATATGACTCCACCCCTCAATTGTGATGGTGTTTCCTGTGGGAACGCCCCCTTCACACATGTAGGGTGGATAACATCTATTAAAAGACATATCAATAACAATCATTCATTGAAACACCACATCTATTACAAAAACACCCTCCAATTCACAAATTAATGAATTAAATAAAATTGCACCAAAATCCACATGGGATTCGATCCGGCACTTCCAAAAACATAAGTTCATGCGGCCAGCGTTAGACCACTAAGCCAATCATATTGATGGATAAACTCAGTAAGTTTATGTAGGGAGAACATACCTACTGGGGATTTAGAAAAGATATATCCATTATATGACCCCACCTATTTAGGTGTGAAGGTAGTTCCAGTAGGACAGCCCCCCTGAAACCCGCAGGGTGGACAACATCCATTAAAAAGCATATCAATACAAATAAATATAATATACAGTGCCTACAAGTAGTATTCAACCCCCTGCAGATTTAGCTGGTTGACACATGCGGAATTAACTTGGCATTGTGACATTTGGACTGTAGATCAGCCTGGAAGTGGGAAATGCAGCCAAAAAGAGTTTTTAAATATTTTTTTTTTTTTTTTTTTTTTAAAGCGTTAAAAGTGAATTCAGAGGGTAATTTATTATTCAACCCTCAAACCACCAGCATTCTTTTTGGTCCCTCTAAAGTATTAAGAAGTAGTTCAGGCACAAAGAACAATGAGCTTCACATGTGTGGATTAATTATCTCTTTTGCCAGCCTTTTCTGACTATTTAAGACCCTCCCCAAACTTGTGAACAGCACTCATACATGGTCAACATGGGAAAGACAAAGGAGCATTCCAAGGCCATCAGAGACAAGATCGTGGAGAGTCACAAGGCTGGCAAGGGGTACAAAACCCTTTCCAAGGAGTTGGGCCTATCTGTCTCCACTGTTGGGAGCATCACCTGGAAGTGGAAGGCTTATGAAACTACTGTTAGCCTTCCACGGCCTGGACAGCCTTTGAAAGTTTCCTCCCGTGCCGAGGCCAGGCTTGTCCGAAGAGTCAAGGCTAACCCAAGGACAACAAGGATGGAGCTCCGGGAAGATCTCATGGCAGTGGTGACATTGGTTTCAGTCAATACCATAAGTAACGTAGTCCACCGCAATGGTCTCCGTTCCAGACGAGCCCGTAAGGTTCCTTTACTTTCAAAGCGTCATGTCAAGGCTCGTCTACAGTTTGCTCATGATCACTTGGAGGACTCTGAGACAGACTGGTTCAAGGTTCTATGGTCTGATGAGACCAAGATCGAGATCTTTGGTGCCAACCACACACGTGACGTTTGGAGACTGGATGGCACTGCATACGACCCCAAGGATACCATCCCTACAGTCAAGCATGGTGGTGGCAGCATCATGCTGTGGGGCTGTTTCTCAGCCAAGGGCCTGGCCATCTGGTCCGCATCCATGGGAAGATGGATAGCACGGCCTACCTGGAGATTTTGGCCAAGAACCTCCGCTCCTCCATCAAGGATCTTAAGATGGGTCGTAATTTCATCTTCCAACAAGACAACGACCCAAAGCACACAGCCAAGAAAACCAAGGCCTGGTTCAAGAGGGAAAAAATCTAGGTGTTGGAGTGGCCTAGTCAGTCTCCTGACCTTAACCCAATTGAAAACTTGTGGAAGGAGCTCAAGATTAAAGTCCACATGAGACACCCAAAGAACCTAGATAACTTGGAGAAGATCTGCATGGAGGAGTGGGCCAAGATAACTCCAGAGACCTGTGCCGGCCTGATCAGGTCTTATAAAAGACGATTATTAGCTGTAATAGCAAACAAGGGTTATTCCACAAAATATTAAACCTAGGGGTTGAATAATAATTGACCCACACTTTTATGTTTAAAATTTATAAAAATTCAACTGAGCAACATAACTTTTTGGTGTGTAAGATTTATGCTTCTGTTAATAAATCCTACTCTCGTTTGCAGTTTGAAGGCTCTAACTTATTTGCATCTTATCAAACCAGCTAAATCTGCAGGGGGTTGAATACTACTTGTAGGCACTGTATATAACATTAACACACTACACATGAAAGTAAAAAAAAAAAAAAAATTAATATGGTCACCTGTTAATACTGCTTTTCTTGATGCCCTGATGAAGTGATGATGATATCACGAAACCAGTAGGCAAATCACTCATTAAACAGAGTCTTATCTAACACTCTGTTTGTCTTCACCTGGAGGTCAGCGCGGTGGATCTATGAAACCCAGCACTTTCTGTTAACCCTTTTTAGATCCTTACTTGCTGGAAACCTGCTGCGACCATAAGAGAGAGCGGAGCTAGTTGGTTGTGACTTGCACAACCAAATCAGGTGAGTCCTTCCACTAAAGAGGGGCACTGAGGTTATTGGTATAAAAGGATATTACTCTATGTGCGCTCCATTTTCCTTTGTTTTTGTAAATATTAGCATAAAAAGCCAACAGAAAAAATAAGGTCTTGTTTCAGTCACCATGAGTCATAAGCTTTGTGGCCTCAGTCTAGGGACTTCAGCCCTGACTAGAGGACCACCAGAACTGGATTATATTCGGCAGGAGTTCAGCCTAGGATTCTTGAATTTGGTTGAAATATCAGAGACTACATAAGGAAGATACCCAGGTTGGGACAATTCAGTCACCTGGCTACAGGCTACACCACCGATAAAGCAGCCACAGCCGGTCACTGAGAAGAATCTGTGACTTCTCTGCATTCAGTGGTCACTACTCACCTGGGCGGTGATCTGTAGGGATCTCCTCTGTCCTCCGCTCATCACCCCTCACATAGGTCTCTGTAGGATTAATACGGGGTAGATCTTCACCCTGAAACAAATAGTAACATAGTAACATACATAGTAACATAGTATTTAAGGTTGAAGGAAGACCTTAAGTCCATCTAGTTCAACCCGTAGCCTAACATGTTGATCCAGAGGAGGCAAAAAATACCCATGTGGCAACACTAAGCTCCACATTGGGGAAAAAGTTCCTTCCTGACTCCAGATACGGCAATCAGACTAGATCCCTGGATCATCGCCCGATCAAAGAATCTAGTATATATAACCGGTAATATTATAGTTTTCAAGAAAGGAGTCCAGGCCATTCTTAGATGTTAGCAGTGACTCCCTCATTACACCATCATGTGGCAGAGAGCTCCATAGTGTCACTGCTCTTACAGTAAAGAATCCGCGTCTGTGATTACGATTAAACCTTCTTTCCACCAGACGTAGAGGACGCCCCCTTGTCCCCGTCTCTGTAGAAGATGCCCCCTTGTCCCCGTCTCTGTAGAGGACGCCCCCTTGTCCCCGTCTCTGTAGAGGACGCCCCCTTGTCCCCGTCTCTGTAGAGGACGCCCCCTTGTCCCCGTCTCTGTAGAGGACGCCGCCTTGTCCCCGTCTCTGTAGAGGAAGCCCCCTTGTCCTTGTCTCAGGCCTAAGAGTTAAAAGATCATTAAAAAGGTCTCTGTACTGCCCCCTCATATATTTATACATTATTAGAAGATCTCCCCTAAGCCTTCGTTTTTCCAAACTAAATAACCCCAAGTTTAATAACCTGTCTTGGTATAGCAGACCCCTCAGTCCTCTAATAACCTGTCTTGGTATTGCAGACCCTTCAGTCCTCTAATAACCTGTCTTGGTATTGCAGACCCCCCAGTCCTCTAATAACCTAACTTGGTATTGCAGACTCCTCGGTCCTCTAATAATAGTCTGGGTGAAATGGTGGATGAGGATGAGGAAAAAGCCAATATGCTAAATGACTTTTTTTCAACAGTATTTACACAAGAAAATCCCATGACAGACAATATGATCAGTGATAACAAAAAGTCTCAATTAAATGTCACCTGCTTAACCCAAGAGGAAGTACGGCATCGTCTAAAAATCACTAAAATTGACAAATCCCCGGGCCCGGATGGGATACACCCCAGAGTGCTGCAGGAATTAAGTACTGTCATAGATAGACCATTATTTTTAATATTTAAAGATTCCATAATAACAGGGTCTGTACCACAGGACTGGCGTATAGCAAATGTGGTGCCAATATTCAAAAAGGGGACAAAAACTGATCTTGGAAATTATAGGCCAGTAAGCTTAACCTCTACTGTGGGTAAAATCCTAGAGGGTTTTCTAAGAGATGCTATACTGGAGTATCTGAAGAAAAATAACCTCATGACCCATTATCAACATGGTTTTACGAGGGACCGTTCCTGTCAAACTAATCTAATAAGCTTCTATGAAGAAGTAAGTACTGGACTGGACCAAGGAAATGCAGTGGATGTGGTGTATATGGATTTTTCAAAAGCTTTTGATACGGTGCCACACAAAAGGTTGATACATAAAATGAGGGCAATGGGGATAGGGGAAAATATGTGTAAGTGGGTTAAGAACTGGCTTAGTGATAGGAAACAAAGGGTGGTTAATAATGGAACACACTCAGAATGGGTCACAGTTAACAGTGGGGTACCACAGGGGTCAGTGTTGGGCCCGCTTCTATTTAATATATTTATTAATGACCTTGTAGGGGGCATTCAGAGTGGAATCTCAATATTTGCAGATGACACTAAACTCTGCAGGGTAATCAATACAGAGGAGGACAATTTTATATTACAGGAGGATTTATGTAAACTAGGAGCTTGGGCTGCAAAATGGCAAATGCACTTTAATGGGGATAAATGTAAAGTCATGCACTTGGGCAGAGGAAACAAAAGGTATAATTATGTGCTTAATTGTAAAACACTGGGCAAAACTGTCACTGAAAAAGACCTGGGTGTATGGATAGATGATAAACTCACATTTAGTGGCCAGTGTCAGGCAGCTGCTGCAAAGGCAAATAAAATAATGGGATGCATTAAAAGAGGCATAGATGCTCATGAGGAGAACATAATTTTACCTCTATACAAGTCACTAGTGCGACCACACTTAGAATACTGTGTACAATTCTGGTCTCCGGTGTATAAGAAAGACATAGCTGAACTAGAGCGGGTCCAGAGAAGAGCGACAAAAGTCATTAGAGGACTAAGGGGTCTGCAATACCAAGACAGGTTATTAGAGGACTGAGGGGTCTGCAATACCAAGACAGGTTATTAAACTTGGGGTTATTTAGCTTGGAAAAACGAAGGATTAGGGGTGATCTTATAATAATGTATAAATATATGAGGGGCAGTAGAGACCTTTCTAATGATCTCTTTACTCTTAGGCCTGAGACGGGGACAAGGGGGCATCCTCTACGTCTGGAGGAAAGAAGGTTTAATCATAATCACAGACGCAGATTCTTTACTGTAAGGGCAGTGACACTATGGAACTCTCTGCCACATGCTGTTGTAATGAGGGAGTCACTACTAACATTTAAGAGGGGCCTGGATGCCTTTCTTGAAAACTATAATATTACCAGTTATATATACTAGATTCTTTGATCGGGCGTTGATCCAGGGAATTAGTCTGATTGCCGTATGTGGAGTCAGGAAGGAATTTTTTCCCCCAATGTGGAGCTTAGTGTTGCCACATGGGTTTTTTTTGCCTTCCTCTGGATCAACATGTTAGGCTATGGGGGAACTAGATGGACTTATGTCTTCCTTCAACCTTAAAAACTATGTTACTATGTTACTATGTAATAACCTGTCTTGGTATTGCAGACCCCTCAGTCCTCTAATAACCTGTCTTGGTATTGCAGACCCCTCAGTCCTCTAATTATTAGCCGTACAGACAGTTAATAGTCAATAATACAATATCAATATCTTTGAATATTTTTACATATTTGGTTCCACAACAGTTCCATCACACATAGCAACATCATCTCATTGTTGTTTTTGTCATAAAATACATATTGCAAGCTTAGGAACATTTACTCAAGACGGTATTGCAATATCCTGTATGGTTTTCTAAAGCGGCCGTCACACGCTACGATCTCGCTAGCGATATTGTTAGCGATCACGTGCACGCGCGATCGCTTACAGTATCGCTCACATCGCTGGTGAGCTGTCACACAGACAGACTCACCAGCGATGTGGACCAGCGAGATCGCTGGTTACTAAGGTACACATCGGGTTACTAGGCGCCGCACAGCACTTAGTAACCTGACGTTTACCATAGTTACCATCTCCCAGCATAGGCTCTGCCGCTGGGAGATCGTTCATTGTGGTGTCATACACCACGATGAAGCAGATCGTTAAATCGTTCATCGCAAGATCTGAGCTCCGGAGCTCAGATCTGCGATGTCACGATCAAGCGATTTTACATAGTAAAATCGCTTGATTACATGCAACGATGCCAAAACGATATCGCTTAAGCGATCAAAACACAGATCGCTTAAACGATATCGGGCAAGAAATCGGAGCGTGTGACGGCCGCTTTAGGAACATTTGCACAAGACAGTAGAGCAATATCCTGTACAGTTTGTGGTCGGCCATTTCCTCTGATGTCCCTGTGGTGCCCCTGAGGACCAGTGGCCACAGTAAAGCACTGCAGCTGGTACTGGTAAGTCGGTCACCCTACACCATCACCCACCACACTCCCAATCCTCATACTAGGAGCTTTATGCCTAGTAACGGGAAGCGGAGGGGGGGGTCACAGGTGGAGGGTGGACCGTAGTGACAGAACCCGGTAAGGGGGTGTAGACAAACCAACAAAAAGGACTGACACAGAACACCAACACTCAAGTGAGACACCAGAGTGAGAGACAAGACGAGGAGAGCAGAACCATAACCAGACTTTGACCACCCGGGCCCGGCAGCCAATGCCACCAAGGCCAGCCCAGGTACAAGACAGTGAACCGGGGACAGAATGAAGGGGTCCAAGGTGTGTCTGGATCAGCGGGGACACCAAGGGACTGGGCCACAACCGGGGTGCCGACCCTGCTGAAGTGGTAGGATGCTGTATGCCCCAGCAATGAATTAACCAGCAGGGTGAAGGGTCTTTATGCCCAGAACCCAACCTCTGGTGCAGCAAAAGAAAGGCGGTCAAACTAGGGCGAGGGAACCAGGATGAGAGCCCCTGTGAAACAGCCTGTGACTGCTGGCCCGTAGCTAGTACGTGGAACAGAAAACAGAAGCCTGAAAGGTACACATTGGGGGCTGATGCGGATAAGCCGTCCCCGCTGCTGGACAACACAGGAGCCGCTGAGCAATTGTTGTGCTAATGTGAACAGCGAAGTAGGAGTAAAAGCCAGCAAAGCTTGATTTTGTGTGAGACTGTGATTTATGCATCGGCAAGCAGCAGGAGCCCACCTGAGGAGCTGCCGACTGAATGGCCAAGCAGGCAGAAACGGAATGCTTGTAACATTGGATCCCGCTAGCAGCTTTCGAACCCCAATGTTACCTAAACACATAGACTACACCTCTGCTCTGGGGAAAGCCCTACCCATGGAGGGCATAACATTCTTGCTGCTGAACATCACCATCCCCAGAGGACCTGACAGCAGCGGTGGCCCATACTGGCCACAAACTATGGATGACTCACAACTTTTATTTAATTTTTATTTTCTTTTATCCCATTTTTACTGAACTCACCCGACGAGGGGAACACGGACTGGGTCGCGCCACCACAACATCCCGCTAAGGCCCAGATGACCTCTGGAAGGCCCGTTCCTGAGTACCCCAAGGTCCCCGCCCGGGGCAAGACATCCCAACCTGAGAAATACCTGTTACCTACACAGGTTAAAAAGCCATATACAGGTTGGTCCATCTATATGGATACACCTAAATAAAATGGGAATGGTTGGTGATATCAACTTCCTGTTTGTGGCACATTAGTATATGGGAGGGGTAAAACTTTTCCAGATGAGTGGTGACCCTGGCGGCCATTTTGAAATCAGCCATTTTGGATCCAACTTTATTTTTTTCAAAGGGAAGAGAGTCATGTGACACATCAAAAATATTAAGAATTTGATAAACAAAACAATGGTGTGCTTGGTTTTAACAAAACTTTATTCTTTCATCAGTTATTTCAAGTTGATATCACCATTCGTTTCCATTTTTTTAGGTGTATCCATATACAGTTAGGGCCAGAAATATTTGGACAGTGACACAATTTTGGCGAGTTGGGCTCTGCATGCCACCACATTGGATTTGAAATGAAACCTCTACAACAGAATTCAAGTGCAGATTGTAACGTTTAATTTGAAGGGTTGAACAAAAATATCTGATAGAAAATGTAGGAATTGTACACATTTCTTTACAAACACTCCACATTTTAGGAGGTCAAAAGTAATTGGACAAATAAACATAACCCAAACAAAATTTTTTTATTTTCAATATTTTGTTGCGAATCCTTTGGAGGCAATCACTGCCTTAAGTCTGGAACCCATGGACATCACCAAACTCTGGGTTTCCTCCTTCTTAATGCTTTGCCAGGCCTTTACAGCCGCAGCCTTCAGGTCTTGCTTGTTTGTGGGTCTTTCCGTCTTAAGTCTGGATTTGAGCAAGTGAAATGCATGCTCAATTGGGTTAAGATCTGGTGATTGACTTGGCCATTGCAGAATGTTCCACTTTTTTGCACTCATGAACTCCTGGGTAGCTTTGGCTGTATTCTTGGGGTCATTGTCCATCTGTACTATGAAGCGCCGTCCAATCAACTTTGCAGCATTTGGCTGAATCTGGGCTGAAAGTATATCCCGGTACACTTCAGAATTCATCCGGCTACTCTTGTCTGCTGTTATGTCATCAATAAACACAAGTGACCCAGTGCCATTGAAAGCCATGCATGCCCATGCCATCACGTTGCCTCCACCATGTTTTACAGAGGATGTAGTGTGCCTTGGATCATGTGCCGTTCCCTTCTCCAAACTTTTTTCTTCCCATCATTCTGGTATAGGTTGATCTTTGTCTCATCTGTCCATAGAATACTTTTCCAGAACTGAGCTGGCTTCTTGAGGTGTTTTTCAGCAAATTTAACTCTGGCCTGTCTATTTTTGGAATTGATGAATGGTTTGCATCTAGATGTGAACCCTTTGTATTTACTGTCATGGAGTCTTCTCTTTACTGTTGACTTAGAGACAGATACACCTACTTCACTGAGAGTGTTCTGGACTTCAGTTGATGTTGTGAACGGGTTCTTCTTCACCAAATAAAGTATGCGGCGATCATCCACCACTGTTGTCATCCGTGGATGCCCAGGCCTTTTAGAGTTCCCAAGCTCACCAGTCAATTCCTTTTTTCTCAGAATGTACCCAACTGTTGATTTTGCTACTCCAAGCATGTCTGCTATCTCTCTGATGGATTTTTTCTTTTTTTTCAGCCTCAGGATGTTCTGCTTCACCTCAATTGAGAGTTCCTTTGACCTTATGTTGTCTGGTCACAGCAACAGCTTCCAAATGCAAAACCACACACCTGGAATCCACCCCTGACCTTTTAACTACTTCATTGATTACAGGTTAACGAGGGAGACGCCTTCAGAGTTAATTGCAGCCCTTAGAGTCCATTGTCCAATTACTTTTGGTCCCTTGAAAAAGAGGAGGCTATGCATTACAGAGCTATGATTCCTAAACCCTTTCTCCGATTTGGATGTGGAAACTCTCATATTGCAGCTGGGAGTGTGCACTTTCAGCCCATATTATATATATAATTGTATTTCTGAACATGTTTTTGTAAACAGCTAAAATAACAAAACTTGTGTCACTGTCCAAATATTTCTGGCCCTAACTGTAGATGGCTCACCCTGTAGATTATGTGTCTGCAAATGCGAGCTTTACCTATTGTATTGTTCTATTACGTTGTTGATCTGATAATAGCAATATATGCATATATATATATATATATATATGCAATAGAGAAGAAAATACCGGGCACCTACCAGGTTCAGGCTTAGATGTCTTCCTTGGCTTTGAGGAAAGCAATCCCGGGATAGGGTGCCTCTCGGAGCACGGTGTTGCACGCCATTATGGGAGAAATCCAAATATCCAAGAAAGAGAAAGCCAGGCGGCACTCACCGAATTTCTGAGAACCTTTTATTCATCCAGTTATTCACAAGACATAATCAAGCGGGAAGCATGGAACTGGACCTGTTGACGCGGCACTGCTCCGCGAAACGGCAGCCGTTGTCCATGCTCCCCACTCTCTCTCCCCGCTTGATTACGTCTTGTGAATATATATATATATCTGATTGGCAGCATAAGCATTGTGGTGAGTCTTCGGATATTTCATATATTTATATAATGTATCCATAATGGCCACTTTACACGCGGCTACATTTCTAGCTTATCCACAGGTAACTTACTGGCTGCAGTGAAATCATGGAGACATGGTTGTATCTTGTTGCTGTGTACAAATGGAATAATCTCTCCATTTCACTGCAGCCAGTAAGTTACCTGTGGATAAGCTAGAAATGTAGCCGCGTGTAAAGTGGCCATTAAGGTACATTTCTAGTTTAACTGTTTATATGTGACAACCAGATAAAAACTCAAGAGTTGATCTTTTTGTATTTTGAGGGAAAAAAAAAAAAATATTTAAGTGAGCGCTGTACTTCTTATTTATATCCCCATTTAATTCTTTGCAGGTGTGGATACAGGCCCGGCCTTGTACGTGCCGCTCCTTTCAGTCTTGATCTCTGACTGCTAATCCCACTATTTGTGTTTTTTAATTTTTGTCACATTTTTGTCATTATGAATATTTTTATCACAAATTTAAATTAGATTTTCGTTAATTCTTTACTTTTTAAATCAACATTTTATTTTAACATCTCAATTAAGTAATCTTAAAAGAGTAATGTCTATTATAGGAATAGGCCAGGGTCACACTACCGTTTTTAACAGATGTCACGGACACCCGCTAAAAACATAGTCATTTTTTCAGCAGCGCCGCTGCAGCTCAACGCTGTCCCTGGTTACCTGATGTTGATCATGATAACCGGCCTCACAGATGTCCGTGACATCTGCTAAAAATGGTAATCTGACCCCAGCCATATTGTGTTATTTGAGAGGAGGAGGTTATTCACACATACAAAAGGGAAAGAAAAGTCTGAATTCATTAAGGAAAGTTTCATTATTTTATTCATTAATTCACTCATTTATTTTAATTTATGGTTATACATTGTTGGTATTATCAGATTTCACACATATAGATATATTCAAATGAATAAATAAATATAGATAAATATATGTTTATGATGAGGCCAGGGCTGGGGGGGGTACTCGGTCACCGGGTCTGCTGAGTAGGGAGTCACAGGTGGACGGTATCCCGGTGCCGTGCCCTGGGGATCATTTGTAGGGGGATGAAGGAATTATTTACAGGGGAACGTGATGCCACCTGTAGTGTCCGGTAATTTGGTACCGGCACTGCCAGTCAGCCACTGAGGTGATGAAGGGGCAGCCAAGTGTGGTACAGCTCCCCACAGGTGGAGCTTTACCTCAGGGCAGCAATAATGGAAGATGGTGAGGGAGGGCAGTGAAGGAGGTTGATGGTGAGGAAGGGCAGTGATGGGGTCCTTTTTGGCACGATGGTGAATTTAGCTGTTAAACAGGCACACAGACACACAGGGATGATTGTTCCGGTACCTTTTTACTGGTGGTCACATAACAGGTACAATCCAGAGTAATAACCAGGCCCCTGGTGCAATTTAGGATTAACTCCTTGGAAGGATATGAGGCCTCCTTTATCTCTATGCTCTGCCTTGAGGGATGAGTCCTGCCTGAGTCTGAACCCTCCACTTCTTTATTATCTTAAACTAACAATGAGGTCCTTCTGCGGGGCCCCGGTTCCTCCTGTGGCCCCTGGTCCTATGTTTGGTTAGTTTAATGTCTCTTTACTCTATCCTCAGGGTTAAACGCCTCCTGAGTTTGCTGGGCTTTCTACTGCGGCTCTGCAGGCCCGCAGCATCAGACTCCAGTGTCCGGTTGTGCTAAAGGGGTATATCTTCAGTCCCCTGTTCTTGTTCCCTATCTCCTCCACTTGCCTCCGGCCCCTTCCCTGGGGTATGAACAGCCGACAATCGTCCCCTTGGTCCTGGCCTAAATCTCTCACCAGAGACCAGCAGCTCTGCCTCCTCCTTTCTCCTCTCCTCTCACGAACTAACTGCCAACTGTCTCCTCCTTTCAGCCTGGATCTTCTTAAAGGGGAACTGACTTAATGCAGCCAGTAGAGCTCCCCCTTCATGTCTGGAGTGGTAGGTGGTGTGTGCTGAGCAAACCAAGGTGTCAGTCCTTCCTTGCACCAGTGTAACCTGTGGCAATGCCCTGCAGGGGTGCCACATTTACATAATAAAACTTGAGATAATGATGAATAAAACGTAAAGTTATTATATCAAAACACACTGACTCCTACAGGATATAAGGAGAATTACACCCATTACATAAGACTGTCACATTACATGAAGCAATGTCTTATTATACAGTATCGTATTATTATTCTGAACATCACTTATATTCATATTCTGATGATAGTGATGATATGGGTATTACTGATTGCTATGATATCATAGGTTAGGAAAATGCCAACTTTGGTATAGAATAAGGAAAGAAGACGACAATCAAGACTCCAGAATAATAGTAAAGACTAAACATTATAATAAAGACTAAACATTATAATAAAAGACTTTACATTATAATAAAGACTTTACATTATAATAAAGACTAAACATTATAATAAAGACTTTACATTATAATAAAGACTTTACATTATAATAAAGACTAAACATTATAATAAAGACTTTACATTATAATAAAGGAAGACTTTACATTATAATAAAGACTTTACATTATAATAAAAGACTTTACATTATAATAAAAGACTTTACATTATAATAAAGACTTTACATTATAATAAAGAAAGAATTTACATTATAATAAAGAAAACTTTACATTATAATAAAGACTTTACATTATAATAAAGGAAGACTTTACATTATAATAAAAGACTTTACATTATAATAAAGAAAGACTTTACATTATAATAAAGACTTTACATTATAATAAAATACTTTACATTATAATAAAGACTTTACATTATAATAAAGAAAACTTTATATTATAATAAAGAAAGACTTTACATTATAATAAAGACTTTACATTATAATAAAGACCAAACATTATAATAAAGGAAGACTTTATATTATAATAAAGACTTTACATTATAATAAAGAAAGACTTTACATTATAATAAAGACTTTACATTATAATAAAGAAAACTTTACATTATAATAAAGACCAAACATTATAATAAAGAAAACTTTATATTATAATAAAGACTTTACATTATAATAAAGAAAACTTTATATTATAATAAAGAAAGACTTTACATTATAATAAAGACTTTACATTATAATAAAGAAAACTTTACATTATAATAAAGAAAACTTTACATTATAATAAAGACTTTACATTATAATAAAGACTTTACATTATAATAAAGGAAGACTTTATATTATAATAAAGACTAAACATTATAATAAAGACTTTACATTATAATAAAGACTTTACATTATAATAAAGGAAGACTTTACATTATAATAAAAGACTTTACATTATAATAAAGACTTTACATTATAATAAAGACTTTACATTATAATAAAGACTTCACATTATAATAAAGAAAGACTTTACGTTATAATAAAGACTTTACATTATAATAAAGGAAGACTTTACATTATAATAAAGACTTTACATTATAATAAAAGACTTTACATTATAATAAAGGAAGACTTTACATTATAATAAAGACTTTACATTATAATAAAGGAAGACTTTACATTATAATAAAATACTTTACATTATAATAAAGGAAGACTTTACATTATAATAAAATACTTTACATTATAATAAAAGACTTTACATTATAATAAAGGAAGACTTTACATTATAATAAAATACTTTACATTATAATAAAGAAATATTTTACATTATAATAAAGACTTTACATTATAATAAAAGACTTTACATTATAATAAAGGAAGACTTTACATTATAATAAAGACTTTATATTATAATAAAATACTTCACATTATAATAAAGGAAGACTTTACATTATAATAAAGACTTTACATTATAATAAAGACTTTACATTATAATAAAGACTTTACATTATAATAAAGGAAGACTTTACATTATAATAAAGACTTTACATTATAATAAAGGACTTTACATTATAATAAAAGACTTTACATTATAATAAAGACTTTACATTACAATAAAAGACTTTACATTATAATAAAGACTAAACATTATAATAAAGACTTTACATTATAATAAAGACTTTACATTATAATAAAGACTAAACATTATAATAAAAGACTTTACATTATAATAAAAAAATATTTTACATTATAATAAAGACTTTACATTATAATAAAAGACTTTACATTATAATAAAGACTTTACATTATAATAAAGGACTTTACATTATAATAAAGACTTTACATTATAATAAAGACTTTACATTATAATAAAGACTTTACATTATTTCTATAATAATTCACTTTCAAAAGCTCCAAAAAGAAAACCAAAATCCCGGATGTAAAAGGTTTCATTTAATAACAGACTGTGATCTATTCTGTGACCTATTCTGTGATCTATTCTGTGACCTATTCTGTGACCTATTCTGTGACCTATTCTGTGACCTATTCTATGATCTATTCTGTGACCTATTCTGTGATCTATTCTGTGACCTATTCTGTGATCTATTCTGTGACCTATTCTGTGATCTATTCTGTGACCTATTCTGTGATCTACTCTGTGATCTATTATGTGACCTATTCTGTGATCTACTCTGTGATCTATTATGTGACCTATTCTGTAATCTATTCTGTGATCTATTCTGTGACCTATTCTGTGACCTATTAATAATAAATAATAATAATAATTTATTCATTTATATAGCACTATTAATTCCATAGCACTTTACATACATCAGTAACGCTGTCTCTCTTGGAGCTCACAATCTAAACATCCTATCAGTATGTCTTTGCAATGTGGGAGGAAACCGGAGTGCCCGGAGGAAACCCACGCAAACACGGGGAGAACATACAAACTCCTTGCAGATGTTGTCCTTAGTGTCCTTGGTGGGAATTGAACCCAGGACCTCGGGACCTCAGTGCTGCAAAGGCTGCAGTGCTAACCACTTGAGCCACCGTGCCACCCATCTATTCTGTGATCTACTCTATGATCTATTCTGTGACCTATTCTGTGACCTATTCTGTGATCTATTCTGTGTTCTAATCTGTGATCTATTCTGTGACCTATTCTGTGATCTATTCTGTGACCTATTCTGTCATCTATTCTGTCATCTATTCTGTGACCTATTCTGTGACCTATTCTGTGACCTATTCTGTGATCTATTCTGTGATCTATTCTGTGATCTATTCTGTGATCTATTCTATTATCTATTCTGTGATCTATTCTGTGACCTATTCTGTGACCTATTCTGTCATCTATTCTGTCATCTATTCTGTCATCTATTCTGTGACCTATTCTGTGACCTATTCTGTGACCTATTCTGTGATCTATTCTGTGATCTATTCTGTGATCTATTCTGTGATCTATTCTATTATCTATTCTGTCATCTATTCTGTGACCTATTCTGTGACCTATTCTGTGATCAATTCTGTGACCTATTTTGTGAAGTAAGGACTGTTCTGTTACGGTTACTGGCTATCAACGTTAACTCTTGCTGACCAAAGACGTCACCTGCTCCAGAGGTGATAAGAGTCTGCGCGGAGGATTCCGGGAGTGACCAGAGTAAGTCCAGCCAACACTGCACACAGGTCACATCACCGACATTGCTTTCCTACCAAATAAACACTAATAACAATAAGGACTTTACAATAATGGACTGTACAGTATCTATATGCAATAACTTATGTCAAAGACGTTATCATTTAAAGACTGTATATATACCAGAGAGAGCCATCAGATGAAGAGGAGAAGACGCCGTGTGACGACCGAGGACGACAGATCCCCTCCGATTGATACAATTAGAACAGGAAAGTATAATTACAGTGTTTATTTTACAATCCATGGCTCACCATAACATGACTCCACATTACATTATATCATGAAGTAAGATTATTATTAAAATGATTATTATTATTATACTATCATAGACTTTATATAATGTCATGGGAACTAAATTACTATTATAGTATTCATTAATCAACATTGAGGGATCCAATCAATCGATGCTTAAATCCCTCAAAAGGGGGAATTGTTAAACCATTGATGACTTTATTATTTTATTCTAACTATAGATTTGCTCACTTATATATTGCTGACAAGTAGACATGTAGACGTTATGCATATATTTAGCAGTAATGATGTAACACATAGAGTAGTCTAAAGCATCCATATATAGGAAACAGGTGGTCACCTGTCACAGTATATAAGGTACACGATGGGAGGGGGCAATGTTCACTCTCGGCCGGGGAAGATGGAGGGGGGTCTGACACGAATACATGTCGCAGCCTGACTCCAGAAGCCCACTACTCAGGAAAGAAGAATACAGGATCTCTAAAGAAGCAGCAGACCATCTCCAAGAAATCATGGATGATTCAGACTATAATTACTTTTAAGGGATAAATGGACTCTTTATCTATAACTAGCTGAATACCCTGTATTTTACTTCTATGCCTTTTATTATTGGATCATTTTGACCAATAAAATCGACAAGATTTTTTTTATACCATTTCCGTGTTTTCTCAATAATACGCACATGATGATAATTATGCACATATGACGGTATTTAACAATGAGGTTTGAGAGCCCCCTGTCCACTAGACCTATACAGGTCACTGATCCACCTGGACCCTCTTCTTGTTGTAATCTTTCTTGTAGTAATCTATGAAGCTGACACTTGTGCCACTTGGAGCATAAAATTGCTTGGAGCAGTTGCATGGGGATTGATGGCCCCCTGCCCAACAGTCCTACACTTGTCACTCAGCCCCCTGTTCCTGATCAATGTTTAACCTTGAAATGCTAGGTCAGACCCTGTTACAGAAAAATAACCGAAGTAGGACAAAACAACTCTGAAAAAACTCACCAAAAATGCCATGTCAAACATTCATTGCATCTAGCAGGAGGCTGCTAGCTCCACTGAGAGGCAAAACAGGTGTCTGATTACCAGTGCTCAGTCTCCTGCAACCTAATCAATTGTGCAGTTTTGGCACCTGCAACCAGCTATCCCCTGCAGCAGAACATTCCCCAAACCATGACCCTTGCTCCACCACCTTTCACTGACTTTTATAAACATTTTAGGTTCAGTCTTTCCCCAGTTTGTCGACGAACATAATGTTTCCTGTCAGACCCAAATAAATTAAACTTGCTTTCATTAATAAAATGAACTTTGGACTACTTCTTCTCTTTCCCCACAACATGCTCCTCACCAAAGGTGAGTCTCGCCTTTTGATTCTTTCTGCTAATGAGAGGTTTGGTCACTGCAGAGTGGGCTTTCAGTCCAAATGCTTAAACGTCGACACTGTATAACAAGATAGATACTTCAATGCTGATCTGGTGAGCTATTGATTACCCATGGAGATTCTCCTCATTGTCCTGTCCTTTTTTGCATTTGTCTTTGGAGGGCGACCAGTCTTCTTTGGGGACTTGAAAGTGTTTGTGATGTTGTAGGGATGCGATATTCTGAAAATCACAGACTTGATACGACCAACTTCTGTTGTTATGGCTGATTGGGTGACGTTTTTGGCCTTCATATGGATAACCTGCTGCCAGGGGGTTTCGGTCACTTTGAAATGGCACACCACTTTTGCAAAGTGAGGGCAACTTGCAGGTATCTGAAAGTGTTCTCTAATTTTGATCAGTTTTTTTTTTTATTTATCTCATGCACATTTTTATTCTGTGCTTTAGACTATATTCAATTTATGAAATCAGCTTAAAATACTACTCCCCTCCCCTGTTACCTCTCCGCTCCTCTCTTCTAGATCCATTCCAGTCTGGTCTACTCCCCCTCCCTGTTACCTCTCCGCTCACTCTCTTCTAGATCCATTCCAGTCTGGTTTCCGCCCCCTTCACTCTACAGAAACAGCCCTCATCATAGTGACCAATGACCTTCTGACGGCAAAACATTATGGCGATGACCTCTGCTTACTCTTCTTGACCTCACAGCTTTTGACACTGTTGACCACCATCTCCTACTCGCTATGCTGCACTCCATCGGCATCAAGGACACGGCTCTCTCTTGGTTCTCGTCCTATCTTTCTGACTGCCCTCTTCTCTCTCAGTATTCTCCTCCATCACAGGACGCTGCATCCGGACTAGAAGAGGCTCTCACTTATTAACAGGATTTTTTTTATTAAAAGTGTCTTATAGTCCAGAAAATACGGAATGTGCTAAATAATTCCCTTTCATATTTAATTATACGACTATCTTTATTTTTTTATACAATTTGTCCACACAATATATAATTTCTCCGAGTTATTTTTGATGGTAACAAAACATGAATTTCCAGTAATTCTTTTTTGACATTTTAGTCATGATAATGGCTACTGCCTGTGTGACCTCTCTGATGCCTGACAAGATGTGATTTATCTGCAAAACATTTCCCACATTGTGAACATGAAAAAGGCTTCTCCTGTTGAATTCTTGATGAATACAAGACATGTTATGCAACATTTCCACTTCTGAACAGAAAAAGCTCTCCCTGTTGAGCTCTGTGCCTGACAAGATGTGATTTATCTGCAAAACATTTCCCACATTGTGAACATGAAAAAGGCTTCTCCCCTGTATGAATTCTTTGATGAATAACAAGACATGATTTATCTGCAAAACATTTCCCACATTCTGAACATGAAAAAGGCTTCTCCCCTGTGTGAGTTTTCTGGTGTGTAACAAGATGTGATTTATTTGCAAAACATTTCCCACAATCTGAACATGAAAAAGGCTTCTCCCCTGTGTGATATCTCTTATGTCTAACAAGAGCTGATTTATGTGTAAAACATTTCCCACATTCTGAACATGAAAAAGGCTTCTCACCTGTGTGAGTTTTCTGGTGAATAGCAAAATGTGTTTTATCTGCAAAACATTTCCCACATTCTAAGCATGAAAAAGGCTTCTCCCCTGTGTGAGTTCTCTGGTGCCTGACAAGATTAGATTTATCTGCAAAACATTTCCCACATTGTGAACATGAAAAAGGCTTCTCCCCTGTATGAATTCTTTGATGAATAACAAGACATGATTTATCTGCAAAACATTTCCCACATTCTGAACATGAAAAAGGCTTCTCCCCTGTGTGAGTTTTCTGGTGTGTAACAAGATGTGATTTATTTGCAAAACATTTCCCACAATCTGAACATGAAAAAGGCTTCTCCCCTGTGTGATATCTCTTATGTCTAACAAGAGCTGATTTATGTGTAAAACATTTCCCACATTCTGAACATGAAAAAGGCTTCTCACCTGTGTGAGTTTTCTGGTGAATAGCAAAATGTGTTTTATCTGCAAAACATTTCCCACATTCTAAGCATGAAAAAGGCTTCTCCCCTGTGTGAGTTCTCTGGTGACTAACAAGAAGTGATTTAAATGTAAAACATTTCCCACATTCAGAACATGAAAAGGGTCTCTCTCCTGTGTGAGTTCTCTGGTGACTAACAAGATATGATTTATTTGCAAAATATTTCCCACATTCAGAACATGAAAAAGGCTTCTCCCCTGTGTGAGTTCTCTGGTGAATAACAAGAAGTGCTTGATATGAAAAACATTTCCGCATTCTGAACATGAAAAGCTTCTTCCCTGTGTGAGTTCTCTGGTGAATAACAAGATTGTTTATCTGCAAAACATTTCCCACATTCTGAACATGAAAAAGGCCTCTCCCCTGTGTGAGTTCTCTTGTGTATAGCAAGATATTCTTTCTGTACAAAACATTTCCCACATTTTGAACATGAAAAAGGCTTCTCCCCTGTGTGACATCTCTTATGTCTAACAAGAGCTGATTTACGTGTAAAACATTTCCCACATTCTGAACATGAAAAAGGCTTCTCCCCTGTGTGAGTTCTCTGGTGCATAATAAGGCGTGATTTATATGTAAAACATTTCCCACATTCTGAACATGAAAAAGGCTTCTCACCAGTATGAAATCTCTCATGACTAACAAGATCTGATTTCTGGTTAAAATGTTTCTCACATTTGGAACAAGAAAATATCTTTTCCTCTCTGTGAATTTTTTGATGTTTAACAAAAGATGTTTCGAGGGGAAAACTATTTCCATATTCTGAAGCTGTAAGATCCATATTCTTTGCTGTAAGATCAGTTTGGTTTTTAATGCCTCTTATGTGACTTTCATTCTTCTTAGTAGTCTGTAATGATTCAGAAGATTGGACCTGTATCATAGGATCAGATGATAGATCTTTGCTGTGAAGGGATGATGGGATATCTGGAGTAATGTCATTCACATCAATTGTATCCTGTGTGGTTTCTAGTTCATCTGATTTACAAATTGAAGATGTCGGTTCTCCTTCTGATCTCCTGGTACAGTCATCTGACAAGAATAAAACAAATTACTATTTTGTGAATAAATTATCCTTGAAATTAATATGTTTGAAAAGTTCTAGTTAAAATGTCCATAGAAATGACAAGTTATGTAGCAAAAAGACAATAACAGTTCAGTGTAATAGGAGACCTCATAGCATGGACCAGTAGAGCAGAGTGTTCAGCTGCTTCTTCATTCTGCCTCTAAAATATTGGAATTAGAAGCCACAAAAAAAGTTATGTAGATGAAAATAATAACCATAAAAACGTCTATTTACCCCGCAAAAAACAAGACCCCATTCAAATTAAGGGTTTCCACATTGTTAGTAGCTCCAAATGTCTCTTGTAAAGCAACATGGCTTCCATAAGCCAACCCCGCAAAATCAACTCCTTAAGTCAACTGTCCCACTCGCTTCTGAGCCTTGTAGAGTACACAAACTACATGTAGCATCTATATACACTGTTACAAATTGGCCACCATACGTGGCAGCTCCATAGCGCCTCCTCTATGCTCAGGCCAGTCAGGGAACTGCCTCAGGATAAAAGAAGGACAACTGCTGCCCTGTCAGTGTTGGTTTATTAAGGTGTCCCTCAGTGAGTGGGGTATATGCCTCCCAGTGCCAGGCCAGAAGCACATATAATAATCGCCACCCCATTACTGATAGAGGCCTTGAGTAACACATGCAATAATTACTGCCCCCAGTTTATACTCAGCCATGTGATGTAATGAGGAGGGTTCTCCTCAAAGTAACACCACAAATACAGCAGAGGTCGGCATTATTATTCTGTAAGAAGACGGCCCCTTACCTCCCCAGGGGGCTGTCCAGCAGTTCCCACCCTCCGGGTTATGATATCAAATATTCAAAAGCTACTATGGGTCATAACTTTGCCTGGGAGCATCGTAGGTGAAAGATAAAGCTCTCATATTTTTTGTTATGATTTTAGCTAGGATATGCAACTTGGTTTTGGTTGTCCCTCTGGCGATATTAAGTTTGGAGGAGCTAGGGAGATCATATAAATATGTGGAAATATGCGTTATGATCGTCTACATCTCCAGGTTTCATATTTCTGATTGTCATATTTAGCGGAGTGATGTGTAAATAAATATTAGGACTTCTCGCTCTTTGCTCCTGTGTGTCTGTGCTGTGTGTGAAGCTTCTTTTGAATCTCCAGACAGAGGTAAATGAGTTCTCACACATCTTTGCAGAGTCACAGGGGGTCTTCCTTTTGTATAATGCCTCTGGTTACAAAGGGTCACCTATCTCCATTTACTAGGAAACCTTCATTGTGTGGCCAGTGAGATGATTTCCTCAGGCTAATTAACAGATTTAGGAGATTAATTAAGCCTCAGGCAAAAGGAGGGAGCGCCATCCTTGGAGTGAGTAAAATATGGTAACAGCTGCCAAAATGGCTGCTGTAGGAGTGGGTCAGAATATATTATTTCTTCCATACACTATATCACAAAAGTGAGAACACCCCTCACATTTGTAAAATTTATTACATGTAAAAGTTTATTAGAGTGCATTATTTATATAAAAGTTTATTATATAATTTAATGAGACAACACTTTGATACAATGTAAAGTAGTTAGTGTAGAGCTTGTATAACAATGTACATTGGGTGTGCCCGCTAAATAACTCACACAGCCAGTAATGTCTAAACCACTGGCAACAAAAGTGAGTTACACCCCTAAGGCCGGCTTCACACCATGGTGTGATCATCTTCGGGGCTGTTTGGTGTGAACCTGACAGTGCCGGACCTGATTTTGTGGTAATACAGCCCTATACAGCATCTATTTGCCTTCCGGTTTTGTCCCTGTCCGGCAGCATCAGGCTGCATTCGGTTTTTGTCCAGGACACAAAAAAGTTGCTTGCAGCGTTTTGTTGTCCGGGGCAAAATCAGTCAAAATCGGGTCCTCCCAGAACCTCCAGGATCCGATGCGATACGGCACCTGCTAACATGGGAGTGTACGGCGCCAACAAAATTGGATGCGAGCGCAACTACACTTCAGCACTTGAAGCTGTCCCCTTCAGAGATTTCAGGACCACGGCTAGCTCCCCGCTAGCCGCGATCTTGAAATTTCAGCAGCTGCAGCTGCGATCTGCCGATTCCGGCAGAAAACAGGACCGGATGACATATTTGCCCTCTGGTTCTGTTTGTCCGGGGCAGTCAGGTTATGTTAGGTGTTTCCTGCAAGCACAGAACCTAAAACACCACAACCGTGGTGTGAAACCGGCCAAAGTGTTTATCACCAAATTATGCCCAATTAGACATTTTTCCTCCCCGGTGTTATGTGAGTCATTAGTGTTACAAGGTCTCATTGGTAAATGGGAATCAGGTGTGTTACATTTGGAATTATTGCTCACAGTCTCTCATAATAGTCACTGGAAGTTCAATATGGCACCTCATGCCAAACAATTTTTTGAGGATCTCAAAAAAGAAATGTTCTACATAAAAGATAGACTAGGTTATAAAAGACCTTGAAACTGAGCTGCAGCAGGGTGGCCAAGACCATACAGCAGTTTAACAAGACAGGTTCTAGTAAGAACAAGCCTCACCATAGTCAACCAAAGCAGTTACAAGCATGAGCTCAGCGCCATATCCAGCGGTTGTCTTTTCAAAAAAGACATGAGTGCTGCCAGCATTGCTGCAGAGATGGGGGCCTGCCAGTGTGATGACCATAAACCCAAAATCGGTCTGCATGGCTGTCGTCCCAGAAGGAAGCCTCTTCTAAAGATGATGCACAAGAAAGTCTGCACAGTTCACTGAAGACAAGTAGACAAATGACATGGATTACTGGAACCGTCCTGTGGTCTGATGAGACCAAGATAAACTTATTTGGTTCATATTCTGACAAGCGTGTGTGATAGCAACTAGGTGGGAAATACAAAGACAAGTGTGCCTGCCTACAGTCCAGCATGGTGGTGGGAGCTCCATGATCCATGATCAGTGCTGCCGGCTGTGGGGAGCTACAGTTCACTGAGGAAACCATGAATTCCAGCATGTACTGTCACATACTGAAGAAGAGCACGATCCCCTACCTTCAGAAATGGGGCTGCAGAGTAGTATTCCAACACGATAATGACTCCAAACACACCCCTAAGATGATTACTGCCTTGATGAATAAACTGAGGGTAAAGGTGCTGGACTGACCAAGCGTCTCCAGACCTAAACCCTATTGAGCATCTGTGGGGCCTCCCCAAACTGAAGATGAAGGAGTGCAAGTGTGACGACTCAGACATGGGTTAAGGTTCTTAAATTAGCCAGACATGTTGGTCTTTTGTTTGTTAATTTGTGATAAGTAAGCCATTGTTTCTGCCATACTCCTCAGAGTTTCCATTGTATTAGGTTGTGTATTGCTAATTTACTGTAAATTACCTGACCATCTCACTCCCTCTGTCAGAGACAGTAATGACTCAAGAGAAATTAAGTATGCAGCTTGAAATCCAACCAATAAGAGTACAGTTTTAGTCCACCAATCCTGGAAGACCACAATAACCTGATATTAGTGATGGGTGAACCCGAACTGTAAAGTTCTGGACCTGTACTGAACACATAGTGTTCGTGCTCAAGGTCCCGAACAGGTGTTTCTCTGGGAGACTCATGGTTCACTTCGGGTCCAGTTTGGATCCAGGGGCTGTAAAACAAGTACATTACTAATAAACATTATGAATATACTTACCGGGCCCATGACGTGTCCTCCCGTCCCGCTGTCTCCCAGCCACTCTGCTTCCGGGGCCGCTCATTAACTTCCAGAGGTATTCACTGCACTGTTCTTCACTCGGCAGTCTTCGGCTTTTTTCGGCCGTGTTTGCGATGACATCAGGGTTCACCCGAGTTCATGGCTCAGCTATGAACTGGACTGAAATGTAACTGACACTGTCAGTGTCAGCCTGCTTCTCACTCTGCACAGATGCTTGTCTATAGAGAGCTATGTAGCAGAGCTGTCCCTGTGGACTATGTCGGACTGAGGTTTTTTTTTCTAATAAAGATGGAGTATCTAGGTGTGGTTTTTGTTTTATTTGTGCTAAAAAAAAATTCTGTGTTTTTTTTTTCTACTGTTTACTAGAAATTCATGGTGGCCATGTCTAAGTTGGTGTGACATCATGAATTTCGGGCTTATTACCAGCTGAGAATACAAAGCTGGTATTTATCCCCTTATTACCCAGTGTGCCTGCCGCCACCAAGGCCACTGGAAGAACGGGGTAAAGCATCGGAAAATGGCGCTATGATGAAGGCACCACCTCCAGGGGTGGCTGTGGCCTGTGGCTTTTAGCGTGAGGGTCCAGAACGCTTGGGCCACTCTGAGAATCCCAGCCCTCAGATGCCTGGTTTTACCTGCCTGGAGATCAAAAATACGGCAAGAGGCCACGCTTTTTTTTTTTTTTCATTTTTTTAAATGATTAAAAAATGAATGGGCTTCCTGTGTTTTGATTGCCAGCCAAGGTAAAGCGAGACAAATGAGTGCTGCAGCCCATAGCCATCCACTTTAGCTGTGCTGAAATCAAAAATACAGCGGAGTGCTGTCATTTTTTTTAATGATTTATTTTTACACTACTATTTGTGTGAGTTACCCAACAGCCAATCACAGACGCTGTCACAGCAAAAAATGTAGAGACTCCATCTTTATTATAAATAAAACCTTTAGTCCGACATAGTCCACAGGGACAGCTTTGCTACATCGCTCTGTGTAGACAAGCGTCTGTACAGAGTGAGAAGCAGACTGAAACCGACAGTGACAGTCAAAGTTCAATTGAATTCATAGCTGAGCCATGAACTTGGGTGAACTCTGACGTCACTGGAACACTGCCGACACCGGCCGAAAATTGCCAAGTGACGAGCAGTGCAGTGCATATTGCCGGAAGTCAATGAGCAACTCCGGAAATAAATGCGGCAAGGAGACAGTGGGACGGGAGGACGAGTCGCAGGACCGGTAAGTATAATGACAATGTTTATTATTAACTATTATAGAACTATTATTATTCTTTACTTTACAGCCATCCTGCCCGCCCCATGCCATAACTGTAAAGTTCCAGCTTGGGGTTCAGATGCATGTAAGTTCGAGTTATCTCCAGCCCCGAACTTGGACTTTAAAAAAAGCTCGGGCGAGTCTCCCGATCCCGAACATCAGGGGGTTCGCCCATCACTACCTGAGATGAGTGCCCAGGCTACATAAAAGGATGTGATTCCATTCACCATAGCGGCTTCTGCTTTCTGGCCTCAGTCTAGAGACTTCGGCCCCAGCTAGGGGATCACATCACGTCTTTATATGCTAGTTGGCTTTGATCTAGGGTCCCGGTTGGAAGGCTATAAAGTCAGCCTAGGAATTTTGATTCTGGCTGCCAGGATAATATTCTGTTTAATACTCTGCATGACCTCAGTCTAGGAGCTGTGGGTCTGATTGAGCGGATAACTGTCACATCGCCATTGGACTCGGTGGCCGGTGTTCCTGCCTCGGCCGCTGGGAGGAGCCGGATTCCTTCGGCTGGTGGCGCCGGTGATAGGAGGGCCTTGTCCTCATATGGACCTCCCCAGCGACGTCTGCCTCTGTCGCTGAGCGCCGCTGTGTTTCCCCTCTGGGTGGTGTTGGTCGCAGAGGAAAGGGCCCTGCAGAGGTGTCCGTTAGGCGCAGCCTGCGTTCTTCTGTCAGAGGTGGCGTGGGTGGAGCCAGTCGTGCATCTCCATCTGGCCTGGATCTAGGGGCGGTCCGGATGAGGTCATCAGGTTGTGAGCTCCAGCCTATGGGAGGTAGCCGTGCCCTTCAAGTACATTGGAGCCTGGCTTGCAGGCCGCCAGATATAGTCTTGGTTCCCCAGTGATAGTGTGTTTAGTTTCGTGTCTGACCTTGCCTGGATTTCTGACTCTGCCTCTGCCTATTGATTTTGTACCTCAGCTGCCCTCTTGGTTTTTGCCCTTGACCTTTGCCTGGATTTTTGACTCTGCTACTGCCTGACGATTTTGTACCTTCACTGCCCTCTCGGTTTTGACTCGGACTTCTGACTTCGTTTTTCGGGTCTTGATTTTCCCCTGGCGACCTCCCGGCTCTGTTGCTCATATAGGCAGCTACCCCCTGGGCTCCGCTATAATTCCAGATCCCTGTATAGGGGTTAAGGGTCTCGGGGTTTCTCGGGGTGCTGCCTACCAGCAGCTTGGCCTCACGGTGGATGGTCGTCACAATAACCAGATACTATTTATGGAAGATACCCAAGTTGGGACAATTCGGAAGAACACCTACACCCTAAGGTGTTGGCTCAGGATATAAAAAGGACTGCTTCAGTCACCAGTGAGCTGATATGCTTTCATGCTCTCAGCCGCAGGGCTGGTCTCTGCTAATCAGGGAGATCTGTGCTCACCACGCAGCTCCACTAGTTCTGTTCACCCTTGTCATGGTTCCATGCGACCGTCTGTCTCCTTCTTTGCTAGGAACCTGCGTCCTCTTGGTAGGTCTCCAGGAAATGTTCTTAGGATGCGCACCTAACATTCTGCACACACTTATAGGAGCAATACACCTGTTATCCATTAGTTCTATGCTTGAGTGCTATGCTTCTCAGAGCATAAAGGGTACCCTCCCCCTGCGAAAGGTACCTGGGCAAATACTTGCCTCTGCTCAAGCCACACTCTGCTGAACTCTGCACTAAGAAGACTGCTGCACTGTTTTCACTTGCTTCTAAAACGTCTGTCTCCACAGAATAATTGGGCTGTCCAGGCCTCTCCTGATGTGCATAGGACTGTCCGGTTTCCTGCACCAGCTGGATCGTCTCTCCTGGATCAATTAGAGCTCCCAAGATTAATTTCATCGATAGAGCCAGTATTCTACAGTTCCTCCATATATACTGTTTGGTCTGTATGGGTCGCCCATCTGGTCAGGGATTCACGGCATTCAGAGCTCCTGGTGCTGTTGTGGCACCCCAGAGTCCGGTTACCACAATGGCATTATCTCCCTGTGGGGAAGGTGATGTGATACTTGGAAGCAAGAAGGGGTATCCACACCAGGTAAGCCCAAGCATGTAACACTTTCCTGACTCCAGACCAGAAAGGGGAGCTCTAACCCGGGTTCAGGGGAGATCCCCTAAAAATTCTGATTCGGGGAGAGGTTAGACAAAAAGTCTGAAAAGAGCAGAGAGTTCAGTTCCTAGGAGGACTGTGAAGACGTCCTGTGGACTGGAGCATTGACAGACTCATCCCAGGATAAAGAGCAGCAGCATGATAGACCCATAGGAGAGGGTCTGAGGATGTCAAGGAGAGAGCCTGGGTAGTGGAGCAGTCGCCAGCTCACCCCAGAGCAGACCACTAGAAAAGGACACGGGAGTCCGAGGCTGTACAGGGCCTAAACACCCAGCAGCCAATACCGGAGGGCGGGAGATTGCAAGTTTCCCGGCCACATCAAAGCACCAGAAGGCACAGCAGCACCAGGGAGTCCAGGGACAGCCGCCGGAGGAGTGGCGCCAGAGAAGGTCTTAGGCTGCCTGCATAAAGGTGCACAGCTACCCAGCATGAAGAGAGGGCTGCAGCTAAGCTTCAGGCAGCAGTAAGGACCAGCAAACAGGAGCACAGCATGGAGGCCTCAGAACTCACCGGTTCAGGAGATCCCAACTAGCTTCCAGGCTGCTTGGTCTTACAAAATCACCTGCCAACAGTGTCCCGGTCTGAACACTGTTCGCACTGGGGATCACTCCACCCATGGGAAGCGAGACCACCGCAGCAAGCAGCCCATCCATCGCGGCATCACGTTTTTCATCCCTAAACCTGTTTCCCCGCATTTTTATTGACATCGCAGGGCCATGGAGCCGAGTCTCGGCTCCCGTGATCCCCCCAGAAGAACCGAGACCAACCGAACACAGCTCAGAGTACCCCATTGCCATGGGGACGTGTCACTGTGATGGGGGAATCCCTGTATAGGTATAGGTTAACCTGTGCCGGTGCTCAACTACGTGGTACAGTGTCGCAATCCAGAGGGTCCTCCCCTCAGGCACCTTTCCTCTTTAAAAAAGGTCCTTAATAAATATCCTTGGTTTTATAAAAATCACTCTCCTGTCTCTTGAGAATCTGGTATTCAGCTACCACTACACTAACAGTGGTCTAGTGAGTCCACTTTACATCACCTTACCCTGTGGGTGTAACATATGCTACATGTTTTCAACCTAGGGGCTCTGGTCCGGTTATAAGACCATAACCTCAGCCTACAAATTTCGGTTCTGGCTGCCAGGGTAACATTGTGTCATCATACTCTGCATGGCCTTAGTCTTGTACCTTTGGGTCCAACTAGAAGAGCACGAAAACTGGATGATATTCTGCAGGAATTCAGCCTAGAATTCTTCAATTCGGCTGGAAGAAACCCAGGTTGGAACAATTCGATCACCTGGCTCCAGATTTTGCTGTGTTTGGTCAGCTTCCCAAGCTTGCCACATTCCTTTCTTGGTGGCTGCCCACCGGAAGTAGGGTGCTACTGACTTGGCGTAGTTGGCAGTGGAAGCACCGAATATTCTAATCCCTGGTGAACCAGTGGAATGGTGAGACTCTATTGCCTGTTACATTGTGTGTTTTGCTTGGTATGTATTATATGTCTTTCACTGATGGGGATCCGATAAAGCCTTACCATTGTGTGGTTCCCTCACCCTGTGTTGTATGAGTAGCGTTTCGCCCATGGTTACGGAGTTCAGACGATCAGTTGAAATGAGCCCTAGTCCATGCTGCTTTTCTAAACGCGGTTGGGCCAGTGGACGAGAGCACCCACTGACCCCCGTGTCTCCACAGAGAAAAGCACCCACTGACCCCCGTGTCTCTACAGGGGAAAGACACCCACTGACCCCCATGTCTCCACAGAGGAGAGCGCCCACTGACCCCCGTGTCTCCACAGAGGAGAGCACCCACTGACCCCGTGTCTCCACAGAGGAAAGCACCTACTGACCCCTGTGTCTCCACAGATGAGCGCAACCACTGACCCCCGTGTCTCCACAGAGGAGAGCACCCACTGACCCCCGTGTCTCCACAGAGGAAAGCACACCACTGACCCCCGTGTCTCTACAGGGGAAAGACACCACTGACCCCGTGTCTCCACAGATGAGCGCAAACACTGACCCCCATGTCTCCAGAGGAGAGCCCCACTGACCCCCGTGTCTCCACAGAGGAGAGCATCCACTAACCCCTTTGTCTTCCCTGTCATCATGGAAGAGGGAAGATGATTCAAGTGGCTGCTGTGAAGCGCTAGTGAACTCCATGATAAAGAGAGTTAAAGCTGTGGTTGAAAATAATGGTGGCCACACAAAATATTGACACTATGGGCACAATTTTGCCTTTTTCACTTAGAGGTGTATTTGTGGCGCCCCACTGGTCAGGCGTCACAGTTGGGGTACTGCACCCATGAATGAGTGTGCGGTTATCCCTGTCACAGTGGAATGTAGGATTTGTAGGAGGATCCCATCCTAGCACTCCCACACACCCACCTAGAATAGATGGTTTTGGGCCCGTATCCTGGGGGGAAAAGGAGTCAGGGGATGAGGGAGGACACACAGTGAGCTTTAGTCAGCACTGAGGAAAGACGGAGCACGGGAGCCTCCGAGAGAGAGAAAGCAGACTTCCAGGGAGGGGCCTGGAGAGAGAGCGCAGGCAGCCCAGACTGAAGGAGGGGACCCCCTGAGCGTCCATACTCAGGTAGGGAACCTGGTCCATTTACCGGAGGCCGTTCCGAAGACGCGGCGCAGGGAGTTGAGCCCCTGAGCCATAACACTGGAGGTCGCGGGTCCGTCTACCGGCCCAGACACCCTGTCAGAAAGGAAACCAGTCACACCAGGATAACCCACCGAGGTTTGAGCTCGCCCCAATGGGCCTGGTACTAAGCGGGCTGTTCCCGGACAGGCAGTAGCAGCAGGACACGGGTTAGAAACAAGGAAGGCATAACACGGGAGACTCCAGGAGATCTTGCAACCCTCTGTGACTACCCAGCCGGCTATCCTTGCTTAACAATGGCTGTTTTCTGTGAACTGTACCACCATCAGCATTGTTCCAGTAAAGTGCCGGGTAGAGTCTCTGCGTGCTTATTCACTGCTGCACTGCAACTTACTTATCTCCATCATCAGCACTTCCATCACTACAGTGCATCCCTGCCCCGGAGGGCCAGCTCTACCTACAGGAAGCTGTACCATCTCGGCTGCTGTACCATCGCCTTCGGAGGTCTGAAGTGGCGTTGGTGCTAATCACCAGAATCTGCGGGTGGCGTCACGATAAACTTATAAACATTTATTCCCATTCCAAATACTCCTTTTTAGTTGACCACCAGGGCCACGGGTCTGGGCAGGCCACCAGTGACATCACTACTGCAGCAGAGGGCCCAGATACCAAGTCCTCCATACCCTGGGCTAGTCATATTCAGTTTTGTTGCCAGCAGGTTTAGACATTATTGACTGTGTGAGTTACTCACTTGTGTGATATACTGTATATGACATTGCTGTAATAAGAACCCACTTAGCATTTTCCGGTGAGCGTCTCCTGGAGCACAATCTGGGCACTATGTGCTGGTAATAAAATGTCGTATTTACAATGTTCACCCTCCACCATCCACCCCGGGTAATTTCTGGAGTAAACAATCACTTCTCCTATAGAGGGAGTCACCGGGGGTTATCATTACACAATGGAGGCACTTTATGGGGTTTTCCTCTGTCTTTCTGCCATTCTGTCACATTAAGGCTTCAGTAAATGGTGTCCTCTCCTGTGAGATCTGCTCCTGTGACATTCACTTCTGTCATCAGTCACCACCTTATTCATTCTGCGGGCGGCTCTGGTGATGGAGGAGACATCAGGACCAGAAGCTGTGGGCGGCCAGTCTATGTCCAGCCACTAACAATAGGGAGGCTGGGACCAGTAGTACGGTCCAGTCTGGCAGTATGGGTGTGTGCAGTCCAGCTGGAGTAATCAGCTCTCTGCTTCAACAATTAGAAAGCACCGCACCCTACTAAACCTCCCAGCATATTCCTGGAGTCTGCCGGATATAGCCTTGTTCTCCTCTGGTTCAGTCCTGTGTACTCAGCTCTCACCTTGTGTATGTGATTCCTGTGTGACCCCGGCCTGTTTACTGACTACTCTTGAGGCTTCTGATTGTGACTTTTCTCTGCCCTCCTGGTTCTGACCCGGCTCCTGACTATTATTGTCATTTCACACCACCAATTATCAGATAACTCTGTGTCCTCAGCCTACTGGTCCCTGTGTAAGTCCAGACCCATGTATAGGGGTTAGAGGGTGAAGGACAATCCCTGGGATATGGAGGGTGGAGTAGATAGCGCCAGGTCTGTTTGTGGCAGCCATCTTTTGAGCTGTCAGGTGATCACATGATTGTGATATGTCTGGACTCCACCACCGATAAAGCAGCCACAGCCGGTGACTGAGAAGAATCTGTGACTTCTCTGCATTCAGTGGTCACTACTCACCTGGGCGGTGATCTGTAGGGATCTCCTCTGTCCTCCGCTCATCACCCCTCACATAGGTCTCTGGAGGATTAATATGGGGCAGATCTTCACCCTGAAACAAAGATTATAAAGTCACAGACAGATGGAGAAGTCCCATCTATGATCAGCTGTAATCTGCCATCTCCACCGTTCTCATTACACAAGTATAACACATCTAATAGTGGAGGAGAAAACAAGACTGAGACAAGATCTTCACAGCCGTCTACACATCATAGGGAGATCTCATCACACCTTCTCTCCATCTACCTGATGATCCGGAGGAACATCGGGATCTTCTTCTTTACAGTCCTGTGGGAGAAGAGGACGGGGACATCTCTCTGGTGTTGTCCTCTTACTGGATAGACCTGGAGGAGACACATACAGGACTGAATTCATTCTTTACATACAGATCATTATAGGCCGTGTGGATTTAGTCCTGTCTATTACCTGCTGATGTGAGGGGATCCTCCATCATGACCATGTCCTTGTACAGATCTCTGTGTCCTTCTAAATACTCCCACTCCTCCATGGAGAAATAGACGGCGACGTCCTGACATCTTATAGGAACCTGACACATACAATGATAGCGCGGTCATCATTCCCCCATCCCTTCATAGCGTTACTGTATAATGTCCCAGCAGCAGCAGCAGCATTCCCAGCAGTGTCACCTCTCAGTCAGCAGCTCCATCATCTTGTAGGTGAGTTCTCGGATCTTCTGCTCATTGATGTCCTCATGTATCAGGGGGTGAGGTGGAGGCCCCGTGATTGGGCTCAGGGCTCTTCCCTCACACTGTACAGGCTCCTGACAGCACAGATCACTCCAGCTCTTCTTCACCACTGTGTAATCCTGGTTATGGAGAGGAGACACATTAATAAATCTCCAGTCTCCAGACATTTCCAGAGTCCTCACCTCTCCTGTCCTCTGTTCTTCTGTCCATAGATAAGAATGATGTGATGTGACATCTCTCACCTCTCCAGTAACAAGGAAGAGGATCTCTAGGGTGAGGGGTAAGATCCTCTCCGCCATCTTGTCCCTGTCCAGATCCATCCTTGATGGTCAATCAGGAGAATTCTCTTCTATAGAAGATGTGAGAGGATCCGATATTGTAGAGACCTGAATGTGGAGTGACTCAGGATTCCCGTGATGATGTCAGCATTGGGTGAGTGAGTCAGTACATGACTCAGCCGCAGCGATATGTACGGGTGTACAGGACCTGGATGATGTCACCAGGGTAGGAGGGAGTCCAGGGGTCACAGTGTATCGAGCGGACTAGTGTGTACGAGGTGTACGGAGCGGAGCCGAGTGTGTACGAGGTGTACGGAGCGGAGCCGAGTGTGTACGAGGTGTACGGAGCGGAGCCGAGTGTGTACGAGGTGTACGGAGCGGAGCCGAGTGTGTATGAGGTGTACAGAGCGGAGCCGAGTGTGTACGAGGTGTACGGAGCAGAGCCGAGTGTGTACGAGGTGTACGGAGCGGAGCCGAGTGTGTACGAGGTGTACAGAGCGGAGCGAGTGTGTACGAGGTGTACGGAGCAGAGCCGAGGTGTATGAGGTGTACGAGTCGGAGCGAGGTGTACGAGGTGTACGGAGCGGAGCCTGAGTGTGTACGAGGTGTACGGAGCGGAGCCGAGTGTGTACGAGGTGTACGGAGCGGAACCGAGTGTGTACGAGGAGTACGGAGCGGAGCCGAGTGTGTACGAGGTGTACGGACGGAGCCGAGTGTGTACGAGGTGTACGGAGCGGAGCCGAGTGTGTACGAGGTGTACGGAGCGGAGCCGAGTGTGTAGAGGTAGTGTACGGGGCGGACCGGAGCGAGTGTGTACGAGGTGTACGGAGCAGAGCCGAGTGTTGTACGCGAGGTGTACGAGGGAGCCAGGTGTGTACGAGGTGTACGGGCGAGCCGGTGTGTACGAGGTGTACGGGAGCACAGCCAGTGTGTACGAGGTGTACGAGGGAGCGAGTGTGTACGGTGTACGAGCAGCCGATGTGTATGTACAGAGCGGAGTGTACGGAGCGGAGCCGAGTGTGTACGAGGTGTACGAGCGGAGCCGAGTGTGTACGAGTGTACGGAGCGGAGCCGAGTGTGTACGAGGTGTACGGAGCGGAGACCGAGTGTGTACGAGGTGTTACGGAGCGAGCCGAGTGTGTCGAGGTGTACGGAGCGGAGCATGGCGAGTGTGTACGAGGTGTACGGAGCGGAGCCGAGTGTGTACGAGGTGTACGGAGCGGAGCCGAGTGTTGGGTGTACGAGCGGAGCCGAGTGTGTACGAGGGTACGGAGCGAGCCGAGTGTGTACGAGGTGTACGGAGCGGAGCCGAGTGTGTAGAGTGTACGAGCGGAGCAGTGTGTACGAGTGTAGGAGCGGAGCCGAGTGTGTACGAGGTGTACGGAGCGGAGCCGAGTGTGTACGAGGTGTACGGAGCGGAGCCGAGTGTGTACGAGGTGTACGGAGCGGAGCCGAGTGTGTACGAGGTGTAGGCGGAGCGAGTGTGTACGAGGTGTACGGAGCGGAGCCGATGTGTACGAGGTGTACGGAGCGGAGCCGAGTGTGTACGAGGTGTACGGAACGATATAGGCCGTTGTGTGTACAGGACGTGATTATGTACATGGGGAGGAGTCAGGGTCACGAGGGATGATTATTGGTTCACCGGCACAGATCACTCACGTAGCTGAAGTCATGTGTGGAAAGTAACAGGAGTAAACTAGGATCCACAGAGTGAGATCATTACTACTAGAGATCACAAGGATGAGATCATACTACTAGAGATCACACAGATGAGATCATTACTACTAGAGATACACAGAGTGGATCATTATACTAGAGATCACACGAGGTGAGATCATTACTACTAGAGATCACACAGAGTGAGATCATTATACTAGAGATCACACAGATGAGATCATTCTACTAGAGATCACACAGGAGATCATTACTACTAGAGATACACAGAGGAGATCATTACTAGAGATCACACAGATGAGATCATTACTACGAGAGATCACACACGAGAGATCATTACTACTAGAGATCACACAGATGATGATCATTACTACTAGAGATCACACAGATGAGATCATTACTACTAGAGATCACACAGATAGATCATTACTACTAGAGATCACACAGATGAGATCATTACTACTAGAGATCACACAGATGAGATCATTACTACTAGAGATCACACAGATGAGATCATACCTACTAGAGATCACACAGATGAGATCATTACTACTAAGATCACACAATGATATCATTATACTAGAGGATCACACAGATGAATCATTACTACTAGAGATCACCAGATGTGATCATACTACTAGAGATCACACAGATGAGATCATTACTACTAGAGATCACACAGAGAGATATTACTACTAGAGATCACACAGATGAGATCATTACTACTAGAGATCACACAGAGGAGATCATTACTACTAGAGATCACACAGATGAGATCATTACTACTAGAGATCACACAGAGTGAGATCATTACTACTAGAGATCACACAGAGGAGATCATTACTACTAGAGATCACACAGATGGAGATCATCTACTACTAGAGATCACACAGAGAGATCATTACTACTGAGAGATCACACAGAGGAGATCATTACTACTAGAGATCACACAGATAGATCATTGACTACTAGAGATCACACAGAGTGAGATCATTACTACTAGAGATCACACAGAGAGATCATTACTACTAGAGATCACACAGAGGAGATCATTACTACTAGAGATCACACAGAGGAGATCATTACTACTAGAGATCACACAGATGAGATCATTACATACTTACAGAGATCACACAGATGAGATCATTACTACTAGAGATCACACAGGGGATCATTACTACTAGAGATCACACAGATGGAATCACTTAGACTCACTAGAGGATCATCACAGAGTCCGCAAGATCATTACTACTAGAGATCACACAGAGGAGATCATTACTACTAGAGATCACACAGAGGAGATCATACTACTGAGATCACACAGATGATCATTAGTACTAGACACACAGTAAATCATTCACGGAACAGAAATACTAGAAACACAGAATCATTATACTCAACAGGATATTAAGAGATCACACAGATAGATCATCAATCTACCTACTAGAGATCACACAGATGGAGATCATTACTACTAGAGATCACACAGAGAGATCATTACTACTAGAGATCACACAGATGAGATCATTACTACTAGGAGATCACACAGATGAATCATTACTACTAGAGATCACACAGAGAGATCATTACTACTAGAGATCACACAGATGAGATCATTACTACTAGAGATCACACAGATGAGTATCATTACTACTAGAGATCACACAGAGGAGATCATTACTACTAGAGATCACACAGATGAGATCATTACTACTAGAGATCACACAGATGAGATCATTACTATAGAGATCACACAGATGAGATCATTACTACTAGAGATCACACAGATGAGATCATTACTACTAGAGATCACACAGAGGAGATCATTACTACTAGAGATCACACAGATGAGATCATTACTACTAGAGATCACACAGATGAGATCATTACTACTAGAGATCACACAGAGAGATCATTACTACTAGAGATCACACAGAGAGATCATTACTACTAGAGATCACACAGGGAGATCATTACTACTAGAGATCACACAGATAAGATCATTACTACTAGAGATCACACAGATGAGATCATTACTACTAGAGATCACACAATGAGATCATTACTATAAGATCACACAGAGAATCATTACTACTAGAATCACACAGATGAGATCATTACTACTAGAGATCACACAAGCTCTAGTGTCCGGGTTTGGTTCTCTGAATAGCGGGTGATCACTGAATTGTTCGATGAACCCCCCGAACCCCATTAAAATCAATGTCAGGCAACATGAAACACATAGAAAACACCTAGAAAGGTCTCCAAAAGCTCCAAACTGCTGATATTAGAGGCCGACACCAGGAGAAGGGACAACAACCTACCGAGAGTACAAATAGTCAAATGGAGTCTGTGGAGCCTCGGTTAGGAGTCTCAACACGGAAGTAGCCAGATATCCCTCCAGAAAAGGACCTACCATGGGGTGGCTCCTTGCGGAAACCACCATGACCACCATGTTAAGTGGCCCTTTCAGTCAATATCCAACTCTTTTACGAGTTTAAAGATATGACATGGGAATTACCATAGCCAAGTATCCATCCACAGACAGCTGTTTCGGGGTTTGCCCCTCATCAGTGTGGAGTAGGATTCTGGCTAGGTGGGAGCAAGGCGTCATCGCAAAGATTCACTGATCTCGGGGAGACCAGTCAAGGAAACACTGCAGGCAGCGACAAAAGCGCTCAAACACAGTGAAACCCTAGGCACATTGCCCCCTGGGAATTACGAATATCCAAATAGAGTCCGTGGAGCCTCGTTTAGTTGTCTCAAACACGGAACTAGCCAGATATCCCTCCAGGGAAGGACATAGCCATGGGGTGGCTCCTTGCAGAGAACACCATAACCACCATGTTAAGTGGCCCTTTCAGTCAATATCCAACTCTTTTACAAGTTTAAAGATATGACAATACCAAGGCCAGGTATCCATCCACAGACAGCTGTATCAGGGTTTGGCCCCTCATCAGTGTGGAGTAGGATTCTGGCTAGGTGGGAGCAATGCCTGGTAGACCAACATCACGAAGCGATCACTGATCTCAGGGAGACCAGTCAAGGAAAACACTGCAGGCAGCCGACAAAAGAGTTGAAAAATTAACGTGCACAAGGGTCCAGTTGCATAGTAATGGCATCGATATTCAGCTGTAGATAGTCCTGCAGCATCCTCTCTAGGTGTTCATTATGTGTCAGACTTGTCTTCTAGAATCATCCAAGATCGGAGTGATGTCTCTGGTCCGCGCTGCTGCTTGATAAATGATACACAGGGAGCCAACACTTGTATCTGCTGCTCCTTTATTCCTTCTCACACCAACGCGTTTCGGTGCTAACCTTGCACCTTCATCAGGGTTACAGTGCAGACCAGAGACACTACTCCTATCTTGGATGATTCTGGATCTCTTCCCACAATGCACGTGACGGTGTGGGTCCTGCGGCAGCTGTCATCTCAGGCATACAAGCCGGTTGTGGGTAACACAACCGAACCAGGTGAGCAGGTCCATCTGGGGTCACCATTTGGTAAAACAAGTGATAAGGCACAATCTGCACCTCTTTGTCTTCCTTGTTTTTCATACTTGTCTTCTGGCATTGCAAAGGATGATCTAAAAAAAGTTTCAATGGCTCACAGTAATTGCTTGTAGCATATACACTGCTGCTGGTAACGTTTCTGTGATGACGACTCGATGTATGCTTGGAAATGTAGAATTGCAATGTGCACTATTTCCGCAACTGGTGTTTTGGTGAAAAGCAGTGCTAATGACGCGCCCCAGGAACCGGGGCTTTGAGGCTTACGGGGGAGTCACGGGGGGTCGAGGCCTGGCTCCGTGGCCTTGGGTGCAGACTTAACAATCCAACCACAGTACAAATAGTCAGGGGAAAAGTGGCATTAGCTTTCTACATTAACTAACAAGAGGTGCAGGAGTTAAAGGAAGATGAGACATAGGTATGGGCATGTCACACCCTTCTCAAATCATGTAAAACACAGCAAGGGGACCCCAACAAGAATCCTCACTCTTTCCAAAGGGTCCGACCACATCAAAATGGCATTATTTGTCCTCAGACCAAAAATTGCTTAATGGCCCAGCCTGCATGCAATGACAGGGTCTGGAACATAACCTGGCCTAGCATTTCAAGGTTAAACATTGCTCAGCAACTGTAAGTTTTGTGGAGTGTTACAGGAAAAACTAGAGAGGTAGGTCGTGACCTGTATAGGCCTAGTGGGCCGGATAAACTGTTAGCCCTCGTGGACAGGGTCCCTGCCCCTCCTGTACCTGTATGTCCTGTTTGTCTAGAGTTAGTGTACTTGTGCTTGTCTCCCTCATCCACAGTAAAGCGCCATGGGACCTAATGGCGCTATATAAATAAATAATAATAATAAAAAACTCAGAGCTCATGCAAGCACTTCCATCAATATTATGCCCGCCACACACAGGTGGGACCACTATACATTTTGTGAAAAATTACCGAAAAATGTAGTCAGGTAGGTCAGTGACCTTTTAAGCCAAGTAAGCCGGATAAACTCAAAGCTCATGCAATCGCACTCATCAATGTTATGCCCTGCCACACACAGGTGGGACTAGTCTAAGTTTCCTGGAGTATTACAGGAAATTAAAGAGAGGTAGGTCAGAGACCTGTTTGGGCCTAGTGGGGCAGATAAACTCAAAGCTCATGTAAATGCTCCCATCAATGTTATGCCCCGCCACACACAGGTGGGACACTATCAGTGTCATGTAGTATTACAGTAAATAATAGAGAGGTAGGTCAGTGACCTGTTTAGGCCTACTGGGCCAGATAGACTCAAAGCTCATGCAAGCGCTCCCATTAATGTTATGCCGCACCACACACAGGTGGGACAACTATCAGTGTCATGTAGTATTACAGTAAATAATAGAGAGGTAGGTCAGAGACCTGTTTGGGCCTACTGGGCCAGATAGACTCAAAGCTCATGTAAATGCTCCCATCAATGTTATGCCGCACCACACACAGATGGGACAACTATCAGTGTCATAGAGTATGACAGGAAATAATAGAGAGGTAGGTCAGTGACCTGTTTAGGGCCCACTGGGCCCGATAGACTCAAAGCTCATGCAAGCGCTCCCATTAATGTTATGCCGCACCACACACAGGTGGGACAACTATCAGTGTATGTAGTATTACAGTAAATAATAGAGAGGTAGGTCAGAACCTGTTTGGGCCTACTGGCCAGATAGATCAAAGCTCATGTAAATGCTCCCATCAATGTTATGCCGCACCACACACAGATGGAACACTATCAGTGTCATAGAGTATGACAGGAAATAATAGAGAGGTAGGTCAGTGACTGTTTAGGCCTACTGGGCCAGATAAACTCAAAGCTCATGTAAATGCTCCCATCAATGATATACCCGCCACACACAGGTGGGACCACTATCAGTGTCATGTAGTATTACAGTAAATAATAGAGAGGTAGGTCAGTGACCTGTTTAGGACTACTGGGCCAGATAGACTCAAAGCTCATGTAAATGCTCCCATCAATATTATGCCCCGCCACACAGGTGGGACAACTATCAGTGTCATAGAGTATGACAGGAAATAATTGAGAGGTAGGTCAGTGACCTGTTTAAGCCTACTGGGCTGGATAAACTCGAAGCTCAAGCAAGCGCTCCCATCAATGATATACCCCGCCACATACAGGTGGGACCACCATTAGTTTTGTGGAGTATTATCAATAAAAAAGACAGGCATGTCAACCAGATCCCCCTAGAACGGAAAAGTACATATGAACCTCTTTTGGCTCTATATATTGTAATCTATATATATGTTTTTATAATATATGTACTTTTCCGTTTGTTCTGTGCTAATTTTTCTTCAGCCATTATGACCATCATAAGGAACCTGAATCAGTCTCTTTTTTCCTTGAACTTGTGCATTTAACCCTAGGGTACCTTTACACGCGGCTACATTTGTAGCTTGTCACCAGGTAACTTACTGGTTGCAGTGAAATCATGGAGAGATTATTTCCATTTGTACACAGCAACCAAGATAAGAAACCTTTGTCTCCATGATTTCACTGCAACCAGTAAGTTACCTGTAGCCACCCTAGAAATGTAGCCGCGTGTAAAGGGGCACTAAGGGTAAATTTACATGCGGCAACATTTCTAGGTATTCCACAGGTAACTTACTGGCTGCAGTGAAATCATGGAAGATTTTGGGCATCGGTGCAGATCATTTCCTCGTCTTGACTCAATGAAGCTTTGGGGCAGACCTCTGACTCCCAGGCTATAGTATGAGTGACCAGCTGTGCACTCACCGATCTGTGTTAACCCATAGTCAGTAGGGCGGCTGGAGACTTGTGAACGGTGAGGAAGCAAGTGAGATTGGGGTGGTATGTTCTGAGGACTGGAGTGTTAATTTTTCTGTATAAGTGCTGTTTTTTCCCTGCATTCAGTTAGGGAGGAAATTTTCCCTAGTCCATTAACCCTTCCATTACCTGTCTGTAGTTCCCAGTTTTGTTTAGTGTCAGTTTTACTGACTTTGGAATTGTTCGCAGGAGTCTTGCTGGTTTAGTGGGAGGCGAGTCCGTGTGGGCTCAGATGTTTTGCATATCCAGCAGTCGGCTTTTTGATAGGGTTTTGCTGCTGGTCGCGGAAGTAATCCGTCCTGTCCTTTCTCTATTTAGTTATAGTTGGGCCTCTCTTTGCTTGTGTCTATTTTCTGCCTGTGTATTGTTTTTCATCTCCGCTAACCGTCAGTATTTGTGGGGGGCTTGCTATTCCTTTGGGGTCTGCTCTGAGGCAGTCAGGTATTTCCTGTTTCCGTCTTTAGGTTTAATTAGTCCTCCGGCTGTGCTGAGGCGCTATAGGGCATCGTAGTGCGCTCCATGGCTACTTCTAGTTGCAGGGATTAGTCAGGATTCCGCGACCAGTATTATTGTCCAACCTCTCCTGTGAACACTACATGTTACTCCTCAGTTGCCGGTTCATAACAGTACCACTGGCCCCACTGTATGTGAGATTAGTACAGAAGCAGGTAGGAAAAGTCTGCAGGAATTTTTGTTTTTGCTTTTTACCTCTTTTTCTTGGGGTGATTGAGGAGTGTTCTGGCATAATGGATGTGCAGCAATTGGCTTCTCGGATGGACCATCTTTTGGCAAGAGTTCAGGGTATGTCAGATTATATTACTCGGTCTCCTGTTTTAGAGCCTAGGATTCCTACTCCTGATTTGTTTTCTGGCGATAGATCAAAGTTTTTGAATTTTAAGAACAATTGTAAATTGTTTTTCGCCTTGAAGCCCTGTCCTCGGGTGTCCCCGTTCAGCAGGTTAGGATTGTTATATCTCTACTGCGGGGTGATCTCAGGATTAAGCTTTTTCCTTGCCTTCTGGGGATCCGATTTTGGCTAATGTGGATTCCTTCTTCAAGCATTGGGTTATTATATGATGAACCTAATACTGTAGACCAGGCTGAAAAGACCCTGCTGGCCCTGTCTCAGGGTCAGGAAGCAGCACAAGTGTTTTGTCAGCAAATTCCGAAAGTGGGCTGTTCTTACAAAGTGGATTGATGATGCGCTGGCGGCGCTTTATAGAAAGGGTCTCTCTAAGACACTTAAAGATGTGATGGTGGGATTTCCCACGCCTTCTGGTCTTAATGACTCTATGTCTTTGGCCATTCAGATTGACAGGCGTTTGCACGAGTGTAGAACTATGCGCGCTGCGATTTTGCCTTCTGAACAGGTCTCTGAGCCAATGCAGTGTGACAGAATTCTTTCTAAAAATGAAAGGCAAGGATTTAGACGGTGTAATAGCTTATGTTTTTACTGTGGCGACGCTTCTCATTTCATTGCTGACTGTCCTAAACAGTGAGAAGAGTAGTCGCTTCATTCGCTAATAGTACTGTGCAGCCAAAGTTTCTTTTGTCGGTATCCTTGATTTGTTCTTTGTCCTCCTTTTTGGTTATGGCTTTTGTGGATTCTGGTGCTGCATTGAATCTTATGGATTTTGAATTTGCCAGGCATTGTGGTTTTCCGTTGCAAACTTTGTGTTCCCCTATTCCGTTGAGGGGTATTGATGCCACGCCCCTGGCTGAGAATATGCCTCACTTCTGGGCTCAGTTGACCATGCGGGTTGCACTCGGTCATATGGAAGAGTGCAGATTTTTGGTTTTGAATAATTTGCATGATGTGGTTGTTTTGGGATTTCCATGGCCGCAAGAGCATAATCCTGTTTTGGATTGGAAATCTATGTCGGCATCTACTTGGGGTTGTCAGGGTGAGCATGGTGACATTCCCTTATTGTCTGTTTCCCCTCCTGCTTTGGAGATCCCTGAGATTTGTCTGACTTTTGGGATGTTTTTGACGAACCCATTCTCTGCCTCCACATAGGGACTGTGATTGTGCTATTGGTTTAATTCCTGGTTGTAAATTCCCTAAGGGTCGTCTTTTAAATCTGTCTGTGCCTGAACATGATGCCATGCGGAATTACATTAAGGACTCGTTAGAGAAGTGCCATATTCGACCATCGTCCTCGCCGTTGGGAGCTGTTTTTTTTTGTTGCTAAGAAAGACTGTTCCTTGAGACCTTGTATTAATTACCGCCTTTTGAATAGGATCACAGTTAAGTTTCAATACCCATTGCCCCTGATTTCGGATTTGTTCTCTAGAGTCAAGGGGGTTAGTTGGTTTACTAAAATTGACCTCAGAGGGGCATACAATCTTATTCGCATTAAACAGGGTTATGAATGGAAAAGAACTTTCAATACATCTGAGGGTCATTTCGAATATCTCGTTATGCCATTTGGACTAACAAATGCGCCATCTGTTTTCCAGTCTTCAATGCATGAGATTTTTCAGAATTTTATTGATAAGTTTCTCAATATCTATCTGAATATTTTGATTTTCTCTGACAGTGGGGATTGTCATGTTAAGCAGATCCGGATAGTGTTTCAGATCCTTCGGGATAATGCTCTGTACATCAAGGGGTCTAAGTGTCTCTTTGGCGTCCAAAGATTTCTTTTTTTGGGGTTTATATTGTCTCCTTCCTCTGTGGAGATGGATCCTGTTAAAGTACAGGCTTTTCATGATTGGGTTCAGCCCGCGTCTGTGAAAGGCCTTCAGAAGTTTTTGGGTTTTGCTACTTTTTATCGTAGGTTTATTGCAAATTTTTCTAGTGTGGTTAAACCGCTGACTGATCTGACAAAGAAAGGCGCGGATGTAGAGAGTTGGTCTCCTGCGGCTACTCACGCCTTTCATTAACTCAAATCATGGTTTACTTCTGCTCCTGTGTTACGGCAATCTGATGTTTCTCTTCCTTTCAGGTGGAGATTGATGCCTCGGAGATTGGAGCAGGGGCAGTGTTGTCTCAGAGAGATTATGTCAGTTCCAAATTGAGACCTTGTGCATTCTTTTCCCGTAAATTTTCCCCTGCTGAACGTAATTAATCGGCAATCGGGAATTGTTGGCGATGAAGTGGGCTTTTGAAAAATGGCGACATTGGTTAGAGGGAGCTAAACATCGTATCGTGGTCTTAACCAATCACAAAAATCTGGTTTACCTCGAGTCTGCCAAGAGATTGAATCCTAGACAGGCTCGGTGGTCTTTGTTTTTTACCCGCTTTGATTTTGTAGTTTTCTACCTCCCTGGTTCTAAGATTGTGAAGGCTGATGCCCTCTCTAGGAGCTTTGGCGCTGATTCCTTGGTGACCTCTGTGCCTGGTGGTATCCTTAAGGAGGGGGTAGTCCTGTCTGCTATTTCTCCAAATTTAAGGATTGCTCTTCAACGGTTTCAGGCGGATAAACCTGAGAGATGTCCTGAGGGGAAATTGTTTGTGCCTGCTGGATGGGTTACTAGAATTACTTCTGAAATTCATTGTTCTGTCTTGGCGGGTGTCAGGCAATTACCTGACATTGTGAATAATTCCGTAATTACTAAGTAATTGTTTGATTTACTGAAGTATGTATATCCTACCATACTGATACCAAGATGATGTCTATGTCTTATATAATTAGAGGGACATGTCTCTACATGTCCCTGACATCTCCAGCATCTTGATGAGATGTCCCTACATGGCCCCGTCTGGTCAAGATAAGATAAGGGTGTGGTGGCCCCATCTGGGCAAGATGCGATAAGGGGATAGAGCTACACACCCGGGCTATTGAGGGACATGGAAAGTCCCCAAATACTCCCCTGTGTATTCCTGGGTTTTGTTTGAGTCTCTCCACCCACTCTGTCAGTGTCCTGTCTACACTCCACCCACTCTGCTACACCCTGCCACCCCATGCCCATCCTAGAGTCCTAGGCGTAGGGTCAGTGTTTGTGCTGTATGGGTGTGTTTTAGCCCTGCTTACCTAGCTGCACTTCCCTATTGTAACCTCCTGGTCGCAGGGGCGCCACAGATCCACTCCGTACATCTCGTACACACTCGGCTCCACTTCGTACACACTCGGCTCCGCTGCGTACACCTCGTACACACTCGGCTCCTGTGTGTACACCTCGTAAACACTGGACTCCGCTCCGTACATCTCGTACACACTCGGCTCCGTACACCTCGTACACATTCGGCTCCGCTCCATATACATCGTACACACATAGCTCTGCTCCGTACACCTCGTACACACTTGGTTCCACTCTGAACATCTCGTAAACACTGTTCCATTCCGTACATCTCATACACAGTCTGCTCTGCTCCGTACATCTCTTATACACTCGGCTCTGCTCTGTACCCCTCGTACACACTTGGCTCCACTCTGTACACAATTGGCTCCACTCTGTACACACTCGGCTCCTCTCTGTACACCTCGTACACAATCGGCTCCGCTCCGTACACCTCGTACACACTCGGCTCTGCTCCGTACACCTCGTAAACACTCGGCTCCTCTCTATACACCTCGTACACAATCGGCTCCACTCCGTACACCTCATACACACTCGGCTCTGCTCCGTACACCTCGTACACACTCGGCTCCTCTCCGTACACCTCGTACACACTCGGCTCCGCTCAGTACGCCTCGTACACACTCGGCTCTGCTCCGTACACTTTGTACACAATCGGCTTTGCTCCGTACACCTCGTACACACTCGGCTCCGCTCAGTACACCTTGTACACACTCTGCTCCGCTTCGTACACACTCGGCTCCGCTCTGTATACCTCGTACACACTCGGCTCCGCTCTATACACCTCGTACACACTCGGCTCCGCTCCATACACCTTGTACACCCTCGGCTCCTCTCCGTACACCTCGCACAGACTCGGCTCTGCTCCATACACCTCGTACACACTTGGCTCCGCTCCGTACACCTCGTACACACTCAGCTCTGCTCCATACACCTCGTATACACTCGGCTCTGCTTTGTACACCTCGTACACACCCAGCTCCGCTCTCTGTACACCTCGTAAACACTCGCATCCGCTCCGTACACCTCGTACACATGGCTCCGCTCCATACACCTCGTACACACTCGGCTCTGCTCTGTACACCTCGTACACACTCGGCTCCTCTCCATACACCTTGTACACACTCGGCTAGGCTCCGTACACCTCGTACACACTCGGCTCCGCTCCGTACACTCATACACACTCGGCTCCGCTCCGTACACCTCGTACACACTCGGCTCCGCTCCGTACACCTCGTACACACTCGGCTCCGCTCCGTACACTTCGTACACACTCGGCTCCGCTTCATACACCTCGTATACACTCAGCTCTGCTCCATACACCTCGTACACACTCGGCTCTGCTCCGTACACCTCGTACACACACGGCTCTGCTCCGTACACCTCGTACACACTCGACTATGCTCAGTACACCTCGTACACACTCGGCTCCGCTCCGTACACCTCGTACACACTCGGCTCCGCTCCGTAGACCTCATACACACTCGGCTCCGCTCCATACACCTCGTATACACTCGGCTCCTCTCTGTACACCTTGTACACACTCGGCTCTGCTCCGTACATCTCGTACACACTCGGCTATGCTCCGTACACCTCGTACACACTCGGCTCCGCTCCGTACACCTCATACACACTCGGCTCCGCTCCGTACACACTCGGCTCTGCTCTGTAAACCTCGTACACACTCGGCTCCGCTCCGTACACCTCGTACACACTCGGCTATGCTCCGTACACCTCGTACACACTCGGCTCCGCTCCGTACACCTCATACACACTCGGCTCCGCTCCGTACACACTCGCTCTGCTCTGTAAACCTCGTACACACTCGGCTCCGCTCCGTACACCTCGTACACACACGGCTATGCTCCGTACACCTGGTACACGCTCGACTCCGCTCCGTACACCTGGTACACGCTCGACTCCGCTCCGTACACCTCGTACACACTCGGCTCCGCTCCGTACACCTCGTACACACTCGGCTCCGCTCCGTACACCTCGTACACACTCGGCTCCGCTCCGTACACCTCGTACACACTCGGCTCCGCTCCGTACACCTCGTACACACTCGGCTCTGCTCCGTACACCTCGTACACACTCGGCTGATCATGTGACCCCTGACTCCTCCCCATGTGACATCATCACAGGTCCTGTACACACAGCGGCCATATATCTGCTGTGCGGCATTAGTCAGTACTGAGCTCAGTATCTGCAGAGCTGAACCTGCGGGAGAAACCGGAGCTCATCTTCCCCCATTCAGGTCTCTACAATATCGGATCCTCTCACATCTTCTATAGAAGAGAATTCTCCTGATTGACCATCAAGGATGGATCTGGACAGGGACAAGATGGCGGAGAGGATCTTACCCCTCACCCTAGAGATCCTCTTCCTTGTTACTGGAGAGGTGAGAGATGTCACATCACATCATTCTTATCTATGGACAGAAGAACAGAGGACAGGAGAGGTGAGGACTCTGGAAATGTCTGGAGACTGGAGATTTATTAATGTGTCTCCTCTCCATAACCAGGATTACACAGTGGTGAAGAAGAGCTGGAGTGATCTGTGCTGTCAGGAGCCTGTACAGTGTGAGGGAAGAGCCCTGAGCCCAATCACGGGGCCTCCACCTCACCCCTGATACATGAGGACATCAATGAGCAGAAGATCCGAGAACTCACCTACAAGATGATGGAGCTGCTGACTGGAGAGGTGACACTGCTGGGAATGCTGCTGCTGCTGGGACATTATACAGTAACGCTATGAAGGGATGGGGGAATGATGACTGCGCTATCATTGTATGTGTCAGGTTCCTATAAGATGTCAGGACGTCGCCGTCTATTTCTCCATGGAGGAGTGGGAGTATTTAGAAGGACACAGAGATCTGTACAAGGACATGGTCATGATGGAGGATCCCCTCACATCAGCAGGTAATAGACAGGACTAAATCCACACGGCCTATAATGATCTGTATGTAAAGAATGAATTCAGTCCTGTATGTGTCTCCTCCAGGTCTATCCAGTAAGAGGACAACACCAAAGAGATGTCCCCGTCCTCTTCTCCCACAGGACTGTAATCCAGAAGATCCCGATGTTCCTCCGGATCATCAGGTAGATGGAGAGAAGGTGTGATGAGATCTCCCTATGATGTGTAGACGGCTGTGAAGATCTTGTCTCAGTCTTGTTTTCTCCTCCACTATTAGATGTGTTATACTTGTGTAATGAGAACGGTGGAGATGGCAGATTACAGCTGATCATAGATGGGACTTCTCCATCTGTCTGTGACTTTATAATCTTTGTTTCAGGGTGAAGATCTGCCCCATATTAATCCTCAGAGACCTATGTGAGGGTGATGAGCGGAGGACAGAGGAGATCCCTACAGATCACCGCCCAGGTGAGTAGTGACCACTGAATGCAGAGAAGTCACAGATTCTTCTCAGTCACCGGCTGTGGCTGCTTTATCGGTGGTGGAGTCCAGACATATCACAATCATGTGATCACCTGACAGCTCAAAAGATGGCTGCCACAAACAGACCTGGCACTATCTACTCCACTCTCCATATCCCAGGGATTGTCCTTCCCCCTCTAACCCCTATACATGGGTCTGGACTTACACAGGGACCAGTAGGCTGAGGACACAGAGTTATCTGATAATTGGTGGTGTGAAATGACAATAATAGTCAGGAGCCGGGTCAGAACCAGGAGGGCAGAGAAAAGTCACAATCAGAAGCCTCAAGAGTAGTCAGTAAACAGGCCGGGGTCACAACAGGGATCACATACACAAGGTGAGAGCTGAGTACACAGGACTGAACCAGAGGAGAACAAGGCTATATCCGGCAGACTCCAGGAATATGCTGTGAGGTTTAGTAGGGTGCGGTGCTTTCTAATTGTCCAGGCAGAGAGCTGATTACTAGAGATGAGCAATGTTCGATTCGAAATGTTCACCAATCTCAAATTCAAGCTGTTTTGGGCGGTGTTCGAAGTCATTCAACGAATGCGAACAATTAGCTTCTGGCGCTGTATCTAAGTCATCCAGGGCCCTGGTGCAGTGGCTCACTGGGTAATAAAGGGGTTAGGGTCAGCTTTATTATCCGGGCCCCAAAAACCCGAAATTCATGATGTCACGCTAATATTAGACTGAGCCATGATTTTCTAGTAAACCTTTTTTTTAAAAAAAAAAACAAAACAAGAAAAAAAATTTCTTTATTAGAAAAATAACAGAACAACACAAAGACTCCTCTTTATTAAAAAAAAACTTTTGCCCAACGAAAGTCCAATCGGGTTTTTTTTTTCTTTGCTCAGCTCATTTTTGGTAGAGAATCCTCCCAGAGATGTACGGCGCTGTGCATGGGTGCCCGGGGAAAAGTCATGTGAATTTTTGCATGAAACTCACATGAACCCCTGACAGCACCGCGGCTACTTCAAAGAACAGTGATCTGCTAGCGGATCATTTGAGATAACCGCGGAAAGCCACCTGTGAGAAGACTTCACCCCTGTTTCCCTGCTTTTGCTGGTTTCCCTGTGCCCCTCTCATCGCTCCCCTCGCCCCCTTGCACCCATCAAAGTTGGGAGGGGGGGAGGCGCACAGGAAAAAAAACCCCGACATTTAAGTTTTCTCCCCGCCGGTTCCCCCGTCTGGGTTTTCACTCCCCATTTCCCGGGTGCTGCGCCCCCCGCCCCTGGAGCTCCCCCCCCCCGGTCCTAAGCTAAAAGAAGATGTTTTATATGTGTTTGTTTTCGATGAACAGCCCGCGAACACACACCCGATTCGACGAATCAAACGAATTCGAAACCCCAAGTGGTGGTCATCTCTTGTTACTCAAGGGGGACTGCACACACCTAGCTGCCAGACTGGACAGTCAAAGGGTCCCAGCCCCCCCTATTCTTAGTAGATAGACAAAAATATGTTGAAAACAGTTTCTGGTTCTGATTAGTGATAGCAAGCATGTTTGCAGGTACTCAGTGCCCCCCGATTTTGGCGACTAGGGATGGGCGAATCTACTCGCTAGGACTCGTTCTCGGCGAGTAGAAAGGGACTGCGGGAAAGGGTACTCGCAGTTTCCCACGTTTTCTCGCACAGCTCGAGTCCAATGCAAATCAATATCAATCTGTTTTGTCGGACTTGAAAAAACTAGATTGCCTTTGACTTGCATGGTCTGATTACTGTGCAAGAAATCGCTGGGAAAATCGAAAGAACTGCTTTTCTTTGCGGCCGGTCCAGCTGTCTTCTCTGTGCAGGCTGCCGCACCCCAGGGCCTGGCCCCCCTTTTCCCAAGGGGGTTTTGCAGTGCTGAGTTTTTCTCAGTCTGCTCATTCCTGGCCATGGGAATCTTATCTATGACGGGGAGTAGCAGGAGGACATCGCATTTTGGACTACGTCGGAAAAAGAGGTTTTTTTTAATTAAAGATGGAGTCCCAAATGGTTTTTTTTTTTATTTTAATAAAATTTTTTCTCTTTTTGTTTTTTTTTAAACCCCTTTATTGTAATTCTTGTGGCGGGGTCAAATGTGGCTGACATTAAGAATCTGGGTTTAATACCATTTGTATAACAAAGCGGGTATTAACCCCTTTTTCCCCAGCGTCCCAAAATGCCACCAGGGCCTCTGGAAGAGCGGGGTTCAGCGCCAGAGGATGGGCTTCAATGAACGCCCCATCTTCTGGGGGGGGCTGCGGGCTGCAATTTGCAGCGGGGTGTGCCCGAAAGTTGGGGCCTCCCTGCGTGCGGATTCCACCCTCAGCTGTTATGTCCCTGGCTGGGACATAGAAATTGCGCGGGCCCCCCCGCATTTTTTTTTATTATTTTCATAAAATTCATGAAATAATTAAAAAAAAGGGCTCCCCTATTTTTGTGCCCGGGCCGGTACAAATAGGCCCTGGGGGTTGGGGGGCACCCCGTCCTCCCTCTGGATCCGGCTGGTTCCAAAAAAAGGCGAAGCCCACGTGAAATTTTTTTTGATTTCCCTAAAACAATGTAAATAAAAGGGACTGTTCTTTTTTAAACCCCCGGGGACCATGGGGGGGGGGGGGGGTTAATAAAGATGCAGCCCCTTTTTTTTATATTGTTTTATTAAAATTTTTCGAAAAAAATTACATGGGTTTCGCCGTTTTTTTGGAAAACCAGCCGGATCCAGCGGGCAGCGACGGGTCCCCCCAAACCCCCAGGTGTATTTGTACCTGGCCAGACACAAGAATTATAGGGGAGCCTTTTTTTTTTATTTCATAATTTCATGAAAAAAATTAAAAAAAAAAATGCTGGGGCTCCGCGCAATTTTTATGTCTAGCCAGGTAAGCTAAGCAGTGGGGGCTGGAATCCGCACGCAGGGAGGCCCAAGCTTTTGGGACCCCCCGCTGAAAATTGCACCCCCAGCCGCCCCAGAAGATGGCCGTTCATTAAAAACGCCATCCTCTGGCGCTGAACCCCGCTCTTCCCCGCCCTGGTGGCGGTGGCAAAATGGGTAAAAAAGAGGTTAGGGCCACTTTGTATTTTCATGGCCCTAAGCCCCAAATTTATGGCGGTCACGCCAATATTAGACATGACCGCCATGAATTTTTATTAATTGTTTAAAAAAAAAACAAACACGAGAAAAAATTTTATTAGAAAAAAAAAAAAAGCCCTGGGACTCCATTTTTAATTAAAAAAAACCCCTTTCCTCCGACCAGTCCAAAACGCGATGTCCCCTCTGTCATCCCCCGTGCATAGAATAGAGTCTATGCACAGGGGGAAGAGCAGAGAGAACCTCTCAGCTCTGTACATAGGAGCAGGCGGGTTTAGGACCCCGGGGTGCGGCAGCCACACAGAGCAGACAGGACTTTATTGTCGAGTTTCCCCGGATTCTTGAAGTAAACAGTCCAAAGCAAATAATGGCAAAAACTAGGATTGCTTCAGGCTGAACTTCCGAAACATCTGGATTTTTAAACGCCACACTCCCTTTACTCGCTTCCCCCTTCATTAACATTGGACCGCTAGACTCCACGAGTAGCGATCCCGGGCTCGGGGTCGCTAGAGTCAAGCAATTCCGAGTAAATTTAGGACTCGACCATCACTTTTCCGGCGACATGGTCGGGCTCATCTTGGGGCCAAATTCCCGGATGTTAGCGCTCTTTACAGAGCCAGCCCACATCAAAGGGATTGATGCTACATGTAAGACAGCCATGTTGGTTTTTTGACATTAAGTGATTTGGGTGGCCCCACAGCGTCATCAGGGCTATATCAAACTTGCCGCACTGTGCTCGTCCCGATGGCTGGCAAAAAAAACAAAAGAAATGACAGCTGTTTTAAATCTCCCGCACCGACACCGAAAATGTAAAAGTCCGCGTGGGGGATTTAAACGCTTTTTAAACCCGCTGTTTTTAAATTTCCTGTGGGGGCATGCTAGGGGATCAGCGGTGCCCGCCCCCCGGAGATCATTGCACTGTGTTTATTCCCGGCGGGGCAGCTCTGATCTCCTGGCGATGGGCGCCGCTTATCTCCCAGCGGGGTCCGCGCGGGAAATTTAAACACGCTGGTAGTCATAGTCCATGGGGGGGGGGACATGTTCTCTATCCCGCGGGCTTGATTAGCAGAGGTGGGTTGTCCATAAAAAAGGGGAAAAAGGCGAGAATCATGGGGGGTATAAAGGGGGGGGAGAGGTTTTAAAATGGAGTCCTAAGTGACCCCGTGTTTTTATCACTAAAAAAAAATTTGTCGCTTGCATCTTTTTCACTATTTATTTGAGATTTTTAATGGCCAGGGCAATATTGGCCCAAAATTAAGAATCTCTGGGGTAATACCAGTGGCACATTTTTTTTTTCCAGCCCAAAGGGAAAAATTTGGGACTGAGGGTCGCGTGCGCTGTCCGCTTTCACTGGCTAGACGAAAAATTTAACAAAGCTCTACATGCTTTTATAAAAAATTTTTTAAAATATACGGCAATTCGTTTCCCCGTTTTCATTTGCAGCCAAGGAAAACTAGGCAGCTGGGGTGGCTGGGGGGGTCCTTTTTTTAGGGCCCCCCCCTGCTAAAAAAAAGCAGCCCGCAGCCCCCCCTAGAAAAAGTTGCATTAATTATTTTAAAGGGGCCCCCATATTTAAAATGGTGTACTTGTACAAGCGGACTACTTTACATTTTACAAAGTGTATATCTTTAGGTTGGTCTCATGAAACCCTTAATTTGAATGGGGGTCTTTATTTTGGTGTTGGTAGAAGCGATCCTGTCTGTACTGTCTGTGTGTATGTGATGATCATTGACCCTAGTGGGCGGACTAAGAAAACCAAAAAAATTATATCTACAAGACTGGGCTCCACCTAATTAGTACATGATGCGCATCCCTGGTCTCGCAGCATGTTTGACATTTGCTGGAAATGTTAACTATTAAACCCCGCCAACAAGATGCAGACTGTGCCTCATTTTCTGAGAAATGTTAGTGATAAATGATTTTTTTTACCCTTTCATTTAAACTATGAGCTCGAAGGGATGTTACAATGGACTATGAAGCTACAGGTACAGACAGTGATGTGGGAGGCAAAAAAAACCCCCTGAAAGGGTTCCCCTTTTAAATTATACATTTCGGGATAATTTTTTTTCAAATTTTGTAATACATTTTATTTTGTCAGATGACGTAAGGAGACAGAAGGAGAAAAAGACATCTTCAAATTTTTAAATCGTAACTAGAAAAACCACCCAGGATACAATTGATGTGAATGACATTACCCCAGTTTTCCCATCATCCCTTTCAGCAAATACTGCATCTGATCCTATGAAACAGGTCCAATCTGCTGAATCATTTCAGGCTACTAAGAAAAATAAAAAACACAAAAGAGGCATTAAAAACCAAACTGATCTCACAGCAAAGAAGCCACCTTCACCTTCAGAATATGGAAATAGTTTTATCCTTGAAACATCTTTAGTTAAACATGAAAACATTCACACAGAGAAAAAGAGATTTTTTTGCTCCAAATGTGGGAAACATTTTACCCAAAACTCAGTTCTTGCTAGGCATGAGAGAATTCATACTGGGTAAAGCCTTTTTCATGTTCAGAATGTGGGAAATGTTTTGTGCAGAAAGCCCATCTTGTTACACATCAGAGAAGTCACACAGGGGAGAAGCCTTTTCCTATGTTCAGAATGTGGGAGATGTTTTACACATAAATCAGTTCTTGTTATTCATCAGAGAGCTCACACAGGGGAGAAGCCTTTTTCATGTTCAGAATGTGGGAAATGTTTTGTACAGAAATCATATCTTGCTACACACAAGAAAAGGCACACAGGGGAGAAGCCTTTTACATGTTCAGAATGTGGCAAATGTTTTGTAGATAAATCATATTTGTTATTCACCAGAGAAATCACACAGGGAGAAGCCTTTTTCATGTTCAGATTGTGGGAGATGTTTTGCAGATAAATCTCATTTTGTTAGTCACCAGAGAACTCACACAGGGGGAGAAACCATTTCCATGTTCAGAATGTGGGAAATGTTTTGCAGATAAAATCACATCTTGTTATTCACCAGAGAACTCACACAGGGGAGAAGCCTTTTTCATGTTTAGAATGTGGGAAATGTTTTGCAGATAAATCACATCTTATTATTCACCAGAGAAGTCACACAGGAGAGAAGCCTTTTTCATGTTCAGAATGTGGAAAATATTTTGCAGATAAATCACATCTTATTATTCACCAGAGAGGTCACACTGGGGAGAAGCCTTTTTCATGTTCAGAATGTGGGAAATGTTTTGCAGATAAAGCAAAACTTGTAAGACATCATAAAATTCACACAGAAGAGAAGCTATTTTCATGTTCAGAATGTGGGAAATGTTTTTCAGGTAAATTTAGTCTTGTTAGGCATCAAAGAGCTCACACAGGCAGTAGCCATTATGAGAACTAAAAAATGAATGACTACAAATTCATGATTTGTGGAGCATCAAAAATAACTCGCACTAGGAGATATTCCCGTGTTTTTTGGATTATAAATCACACTTTTGTTCCCCCAAATTTTGGGGGAAAGTGGGGGGTGCATTTTATAATCCAATTTGCAATATACTGCAGTGGAGGGTGGGGGCAGCTCTGGAGCATGTCTGGGGCTGGGGCAGGTTGTTACAGGAGGCAGCGGGAGGTCACGTGTTCCCGCTCATTAGCCTCATATAATATGCACTGCACCCGCTGTCCATCATCTCAATGCTAAAACCGTGATGGACAGGGGGAGCGGTGCATATTACATGTGCCTGCACCCCCCTCACTATGGCACATGGCCCCTCCTGTGCTGGATATGGCCTCCCATGTTCCTGCCTATACTAAAATGAAAAACATTTTACTTACCCTCTACAACGCTGAGCTCCATGTCTCCCTGCGTGCAGCCACTTCCTGGTTCTTGGTAAAGCCGGTCATGTGATCGGGCACGCAGAGATGATATCACTCTGCTGTGCCGATTACCGAGAATCAGTAAGTGCGGGACGTGTGCCATCACTGAGGGACGTGTGCCATCACTGGGGGATGTGTGCCATCACTGGGGGACGTGTGCCATCACTGGGGGACGTGTGCCATCACTGGGGGACGTGTGCCATCACTGGGAGATGTATGTCATCACTGGGGGACGTGTGCCATCACTGGGGGACGTGTGCCATCACTGGGGGACATGTGCCATCACTGGGGGATGTATGTCATAACTAGGGGCAATGATCCATCACTGGGAGCCATAATTCATCACTCGGGGCCATGTGCCATCACTGGGGGACGTGTGCCATCACTGAGGGACGTGTGCCATCACTGGGGGACATGTGCCATCACTGGGGGACGTGTGCCATCACTGGGGGACATGTGCCATCACTGGGGGACATGTGCCATCACTGGGGGATGTATGTCATCATTAGGGGCAATGATCCATCACTGGGAGCCATAATTCATCACTCGGGGCCATGTGCCATCACTGAGGACTGTGTGCCAGCAGTAGGGGACGTGTGCCAGCACAAGGGGGCTATATCCAATATAAGTGGGCTATATCCAGATTAAGGTGGGGGGCTATATGAGGGATATATACTTATATGATTTGTAAGACGGACACTGGCACTATAAGACGGACCCCATTTAACATTAAAAAAATTTTTTTTCTCTTTTTCTTCACCAAATTTGGCGGTGCGTCTTATAATCAGGTGCGTCTTATAAAGCGAAAAATGTAGAGGGCGGCGGCAAACGGCAGTCCCCATATAGCTCCAGCCACATTGCCGCCCCCCCTCCTTCAGATTTTCTGGTTCGCCGTACCGACACGTACCCCCACAAAAAAAGCATTGCTCATATATATCCACAATTTGGAGAAATCTCTCGCCCCATCCCTCAAAATAAAGCAAATGAAGCATCTTCATCCTCGGCTCGTCACCTCCACACAAGGGCTTTGAACACATTTTCTATCATGTAAAGGCTTCTTATTTTGTATCCAGAATGTCATATTTGAAGAACAAATAAAATGGTGGAAAGTGAAGCTTTTTATATTATAATTAGATTTTTCTTAGGCTACTTTCACATCTGTGTTCTTTCAAACCCGACGGAATTCCGCCTTTATTGAAAAAAATAGATGTGGCCACATTGTGTTCAGGCTAATGCATTGTTAATGGGGGTCCGGATATGTGCGTCGACTTCCGTTTTCATTGCGATTCGGCACTTCCGGCTTCTCTTAAAATCCCAGTTTCAATTGGTTTTCGTCCGGTGCCGGAAGTGTGGGATCGCAATGAAAACATAAGTCATTACATATGTCCGGACCCCCATTAACAATGCATTAGCTTGAACGGAATGTTGCCGCACGTGTGCTACATCTGTTTTTTCAAAAAAGACAGAATTCTGCCACATTAAGAAAAAAGAGATGTGAAAGTAAAAGTGCTCACTGCTCTGGGTGAATGATGTGTTCCTCTATAATGTCTTTATTGTCTGTACATGTCCCCTCTGAATTATAAAGTGCTGCCCAATATGTTGGCGCTATAGAAATAACATGTATTATTATTAAAGGAAATTACAAGAAATGTCTCCAGTCTTTTCTCCCTTCCTCCAGTCCGGAATGTTGGTGTCCGATTCTCTATACAGAGACCCCTGTACAGAAATATTAGGGCCACAGCAACGTCACATATGTTATACAGAAGAATAGCGCTATCTCCATAGCTCTTTATACAAGGACATATAGATTACTACTATTATAATTTATTTATATAGCACCATTAATTCCATGGTGTTGTACATGAGAATTACATACAAAATTATAGATATAGTTTACATTAAACAAATTAACAACAGACTGGTGCAAAGGGAAGAGGACCCAGCCCTTGCAAGCTTACATTTTACAGGATATTGGGGAGGAGACAGTAGGTCAGGGGTGTATCAGATCTGGTGGTGGAGGGGCGAGAGCCCCGTTGGCGGGGGACAGCAGCTCTGGTGGCGGTGGAGTGGCAGCTCTGGTGGCGGTGGAGTGGCAGCTCGGTCATTGCAGGCTGTAAGCTTTCCTGAAGAGATGGGTTTTCAGGTTCCGTTTGAAGCATCCGAGCATGGTGGATAATCGGACGTGTTGGGGCTCAAAATTCCACGGGATGGGGATATTTGGGAGAAATCTTTGAGGCAGTTGTGGAGGAATGAATAAGTGTGGAGGAGAGGGGGAGGTCTTGGGAGGATCGAAGATTACATGAGGGAAGATAGTGTGAGATTAGTTCAGAGATATAAGGATGGGACAGGTTGTGGACGGCTTTGTAGGTCAGTGTTAGTAGTTTGAACTCGATTCGTTGTGGAAGTGAGAGTTAAAGGAGGAGGATATGGCTGACAGACACTCCGGGATTCTGGAGACATGAAGTCTGGGCCAGAGAGGTAGATCTGAGTGTCGTCCGCATACAGGTGGCACTGAAAGCCGTGGGACTTTATGAGTTGTCCTAGGCCAAGGGTATTGATGGAGAAAAGTAGGGGCCCCAGGACAGAGACTTGTAGGACTCTAACAGAGAGAGGTCAGGATGAGGAGGTCGTGTGAGAGTGGGAGATGCTAAATGTGTGGTCGGAAAGGTATGAGGCAATCCAGGATAGGGCAAGGTCTTTGATGGTAAGGGAAGAAAGAATTTGTAGCAGTAGGCAGTGGTCGACTATGTCGAAGGCAGAGGACAGGTCTAGAAGGAGGAGGATGGAGAAATGTATGTTAGCTTTGGCTGTAAGTCATTAGTCATTTTGGTACAGACCCGTAGGAGCGGAATCACCGCAAAACGGTGCCGTCGTCCACCCCTCCACCCCCTCCCTACGTATGTCGCCCACCTGGAATAGGTGGATAAAAAAGAGCGTAAAGAAACAGGTGAGTGACGCTTTTTTCTTCAATTTAGGATGTTTGCTGGACTATATTTGACTGAGCAACACCGGTGGTCAGTGTAACCCGATTAGGCTGAAAAGTGTGGTCAGTAGTGCCCGGTAATCCTCTTTTTTTGTTTGTATACATTGAGCCTCTCTATTCTGCCTTCGCATCTAATCTGTTATCTCTAAAGGCCCTGTTACACATGCCGCCGCTGCCCCGGAGACGTCGGCGGCGACTGGCGGGTGCGCGCACGTTTTTGGCGCCCCGCCAGCGTCGCCGCCCCCCGTTTACACGGGGAGACATCTCCGTCGATAGGCGGGCGAGCTGAAAGGCGGCATTGTCGCTGGGTTTCTCAAAATCCCAGCGGCGATGCAGGACAATGGGAACCTATGGCTCCCATCGCCTGTCAGGTCGCCGGCGGCCGGTTACATGGAGCGATGTGTACACATCACCCCAGATCGGTGTCAGAGCCGCGACATCGCCCCTTTACATTAGGTGACGCAAGGGTAATGTCGCCGCCGATAGGCCACACCCCTACGTCACCTATGTAATCGGCGGCGATGTCGCCAGGTGTAACAGCACCGTCTTTCTTTATTTTCTAATAGTACCGTAAGTTTATTCATTAGCATGAATGTAGAAAGTTCTGCACCAATAACCCTTTTCTAGTGATTTATAGTACTTTGGCTCCCTCTAGTGATTATACATTTTAAAGACTCAGTTCTCCTCCCCTTTGCAATGCATTGTGGTAGTTCAGTCCCCATTTTCACTTCACCCTGTATTCAGAAGAGATCCTCCATTTCATCCCTCTTGCGATTGCATTGCTGGTAGGAGTTTATGCTTTCTGCAGCTATTTTTCTGCTCTAAATGTTACCCCAGCTTAGTCAGTTATGTCCTACGTTAGACTCTAGCTATTACAGCTTAGTCAGTTATGTCCTACGTTAGACTCTAGCTATTACAGCTTAGTCAGTTATGTCGTACGTTAGACTCTAGCTATTAGATATTTCATGTATATTGTATAGCTTATCTGTTATGTGTATTTCTGCTGTATCATACCTTGTTTTGCCAAACTATTAAAGGGGCTTCGATACGGCTTTAAAGAAGGCGACTAGTTTTTATTATAACAATTACAGAAAATACGAAATAGTGTGAAATTGCATACACTTTTGCATAATATAAATCACAAAGGTTAAGTGCTTACAGTGCACACTATACAGGAAGATCCTCCCGAGGAACCACACACGTCATCTGTCCAGGAAACCATCAACTGTGAGAAGCAAAACAGCAAAGACAGAGAAAGGTCCTGAGATGTCCACACTGCGGCACGGCGCCCCCTTTCACTCCACAGGTGATAACAGGCTTCTGTCTTAGCGAGGTCTAATACATGCCCTGAAGAAGTGGTTGGAGGACCACGAAACGCGTTGGCTAATCCTGTGTGCTGTGTGTAAAATAAAGTGTGTTATCCATCCTTTGGTCAGCGCGGTCTATAATCCCGGATTCTGCAACTAACTTCTACATTTATCCCCCACGGGATCCGCAGCGACCAGGCAATCTTTACCAGTTGTGGGTGTCACAACAGAATAAGGTGAGTGAATCCTGAAAACTCCCCTCTGTTGTACCCTGGTGACCGCTCTACGTGCGCTCCCTGCCCCCTCCCTTTCTTGTCTTCCAGGTGGCCTGTGGCAAACTTCACACCAGACTTTTTATGGATATCTGTGAGAAATGGCTTCTTCTTGCCGCTCTTCCATAAAGGCCAGATTTGTGCAGTGTACGACTGATTGTTGTCCTATGGCCAGACTCTCCCACCTCAGCTGTAGATCTCTGCAGTTCATCCAGAGGGATCATGGGCCTTTTGGCCTCATCTCTGATCAGTCTTCTCCTTGTTCCAGATGATAGTTTAGAGGGACGGCCGGGTCTTGGTAGATTTGCAGTGGTCTGATCCTCCTTCCATTACAATGTGATCACTTGCACAGTGGCTCCTTCAGATGTTTAATACTTGGGAAATCTTTTTGTATCCAAATAAGACTTTAAACCTCACCACAATTGTATCTCGGACCTGCCTGGTGTGTTCCTTGGTCTTCATGATGCTCAGACTATCATAGAGCAGGTGCATTTATACGGAGACTTGATTACACACAGGTGGATTCTATTGATCATTACCAGTCATTTAGGACAACATTGGATTATTCAGAGATCCTCACTAACTTCTGGAGGGAGTTTGCTGCACTGAAAGTAAAGGGGACGAATAATATTGCACACCCCACGCCTCAGTTTTATATTCTTTAAAAAAGTTTAAAATATCCAATAAATCTGGTTCCACCTCACGATTGTGTCCCACTTGTTGTTGATTCTTCACAAAAATATTAGAATTTCTATCTTTATGTTTGAAGCCTGAAATGTGACAAAAGGTTGAAAAGTTCAAGGGGCCGAATACTTTCCCAAGGCACTGTATATATACATAGGGGGCTGAATACTTTCACAAGGCACTGTATATATACATAGGGGGCTGAATACTTTCACAAGGCTCTGTATATGTATATATACCCCCTGTACTGTACACTGTACCACCCTCACCTATATATACGTTCCTGTACTATACACTCCTCACCTACACCATGTTCCAAATTATTATGCAAATGTTTGATTTTCCTAAATGGTCGGTGCAGATGACAGTCAGTGTAATAAAAGTCATCACCCGTTAGAGTATACATCGAATTTTATTGAAGAAATCTCCCAATGATAACAGTATAATCTTCAAAATAAAAAAAAACCTCTAAATGCCCTGTTCCAAATTATTACGCACATTTGATGTTTGAAAGAAGTGAAAATGCTGATTTGTTGAATTTGCAGCATTAGGAGGTCACATTCACTGAAATAAAAAGCTATATAACTCCAAAACATCCTAACAGGCCAAGTTACATGGTAACATAGGAACCCTTCTTTTATATCACCTTCACAATTCTTGCATCCATTGAACTTGTTAGTTTCTGGAGAGTTTCTGCTCGTATTTCATTGCATGATGTCAGAATCGCCTCCCAGAGCTGCTGTTTTGATGTGAACTGCCTCCCACCCTCATAGATCTTTTGCTTGATTATACTCCATAGGTTCTCTGTAGGGTTGAGGTCAGGGGAAGATGGGGCCACACCATGAGTTTATCTCCTTTTATGCCCATAGCAGCCAATGAGATGGTGCATTGACATGCATGAGGATGATTTTGCTCCTATAGGCACGTTTTTGCTTTTTGTTCCATGGAAGAAAGTTCTCAGTTGGAAACTCTATATACTTTGCAGAGGTCATTTTCACACCTTCAGGAACCTTAAAGGGGTCTACCAGCTGTTTCCCCATGATTCCGGCCCAAAACATGACTCCTCCACCTCCTTGCTGACGTCACAGCCTTGTTGGAACATGGTGGCATCCACCAACCATCCACTTCTCTATCCATCTGGGCCATCCAGGGTTGCTCGGCACTCATCAGTAACAAGACTGTGTGACAATTAGTCTTCATGTATGTCTGGACCCACTGCAACTGTTTCTGCTTATGAGCACTGTTTAGGGGTGGCCGAATACTAAATTTATGCACCACAGCAAGCCTTTGAAGGATCCTACACCTTGAGGTTGGAGGGACTCCAGAGGCTCCAGCAGCTTCACATATCTGCTGGTTTGTAAGGCCTTTTTAGCAGCTGCTTTCTTAATCTGATGAACTTGCCTGGCAGAAACCTTCCTCATTCTGCCTTTATCTGCACGAACATGTCTGTGCTCAGAATCAGCCACAAATCTCTTCACAGTACGATGATCACGCTTAGGTTTTCGTGCAATATCAAATGTTTTCATCCCTTGTCCAAGGCATTGCACTATTTGTTGCTTTGCGGCAGCAGAGACATCCTTTTTCTTTCCCATGTTACTTGAAAACTGTGGCCTACGTAATATTGTGGAACACCCAGTTTTCCTTTTATTGGGCCTCACCTGCCAAACTAATTATCACAGGTATCTGAGATTGATTTCAGTGATCCAAAGACCCTGAGACACAAGACCAGCAATGGGGTTCATTGAAAAAAAAAAACCAAAACCCTATGACACTTAAAACCAATTTGCATAATAATTTGGAACATGGTGTATATATATACCCCTGTACTGTACACTGTACTGCCCACACATACCTATATACCCCTGCTGTACCACCCTCACCTATATATATGTGACTCAGGCACCGGCAGGATGCAAGGAACTGGAGTCAGGATGGAGCTGCTGCCGCCGCCGCTGCTACTGGTGCTGGTGGTGAGTATGCTTGTCTGTCTGTCTCTGTCACTCTGTCTCTCTCTGTCTTTCTGTCTCTCTCTCTGTCTGTCTTTTTCTCTGTCTGTCTCTGTCTCTACACAGCCCTAATCGTGTAACATAAACACCGCACACTCCGGTATAGAGTGCAAGTGAGAGTTTTCTTTATTTGTGAACAATGAGGCAAAGATGGGACTGTAAGGTGACGTTTCGGCCACTTGGTGACCTTTATCAAAGAGTCGCTGTGAATGAAATACAGAGGAAAACAAGATAGAAAAGGATGTACATATATACAAATTTACAAAATTTTACATGCATCACCATATGATCGTGACAGGTTCAGCTCATCCCAGAGGCGTCGTGTCTAGAGGGTATGCGGTAGTGTTTGACACTAAGAGGCAGCAAGATTAAGGAGAAAGATGGTTGTTGAATTTATGAAAAGTCACAGAGAGTGAGTGGGGGCAGAATAGAGTAAGATAGAATGTGGTACCTAGTCTTATCTGTGGCCTGAGAGATTCCCTAGGTTGATGTTGTCTTGCCTCTTTAGCGCCGCACTGCCTGCGCTTTCTGCGCTGTAGCTGGAGTGACGGCCGCTGTGGTGTGCGCGAGCTTATGTCCTGACTCACTATCATGTGACCGGAAGTGACGCGGTCCCTCATGCGAGGCGCTAAAGACGCAAGAACCCAGAGGCACTGCTTAACCCTCTCCAAGCCAATATAAGCTAAGTAACTATTATAACCTATACTGTATTGCTCTCCTTAGAACGCTGCAGAGGTCCATCTGCCAGAGAAAACCCTACAACAGGATCATACAGAGGCATATTAAGATCCAAAATCCAAAGGGGTATATAAACCAAGAAGCACTAAGATTGGGATTATGTTCTCCATAGGCTTCCTACACCAACCCTCACAGGGTAACCTTACTACATCAACCCTCACAGGGTAACCTTACTACATCAACCCTCACAGGGTAACCTTACTACATCAAGCCTCACAGGGTAACCTTACTACACCAACCCTCACAGGGTAACCTTACTACATCAACCCTCACAGGGTAACCTTACTACATCAACCCTCACAGGGTAACCTTACTACATCAACCCTCACAGGGTAACCTTACTACATCAACCCTCACAGGGTAACCTTACTACAGCAACCCTCACAGGGTAACCTTACTACAGCAACCCTCACAGGGTAACCTTACTACATCAACCCTCACAGGGTAACCTTACTACATCAACCCTCACAGGGTAACCTTACTACATCAACCCTCACAGGGTAACCTTACTACATCAACCCTCACAGGGTAACCTTACTACAGCAACCCTCACAGGGTAACCTTACTACAGCAACCCTCACAGGGTAACCTTACTACATCAACCCTCACAGGGTAACCTTACTACATCAACCCTCACAGGGTAACCTTACTACATCAACCCTCACAGGGTAACCTTACTACATCAACCCTCACAGGGTAACCTTACTACATCAACCCTCACAGGGTAACCTTACTACATCAACCCTCACAGGGTAACCTTACTACATCAACCCTCACAGGGTAACCTTACTACATCAACCCTCACAGGGTAACCTTACTACATCAACCCTCACAGGGTAACCGTACTACATCAACCCTCACAGGGTAACCTTACTACATCAACCCTCACAGGGTAACCTTACTACATCAACCCTCACAGGGTAACCTTACTACATCAACCCTCACAGGGTAACCTTACTACAGCAACCCTCACAGGGTAACCTTACTACATCAACCCTCACAGGGTAACCTTACTACATCAACCCTCACAGGGTAACCTTACTACATCAACCCTCACAGGGTAACCTTACTACAGCAACCCTCACAGGGTAACCTTACTACAGCAACCCTCACAGGGTAACCTTACTACATCAACCCTCACAGGGTAACCTTACTACATCAACCCTCACAGGGTAACCTTACTACATCAACCCTCACAGGGTAACCTTACTACATCAACCCTCACAGGGTAACCTTACTACATCAACCCTCACAGGGTAACCTTACTACATCAACCCTCACAGGGTAACCTTACTACATCAACCCTCACAGGGTAACCTTACTACATCAACCCTCACAGGGTAACCTTACTACATCAACCCTCACAGGGTAACCGTACTACATCAACCCTCACAGGGTAACCTTACTACATCAACCCTCACAGGGTAACCTTACTACATCAACCCTCACAGGGTAACCTTACTACATCAACCCTCACAGGGTAACCTTACTACAGCAACCCTCACAGGGTAACCTTACTACATCAACCCTCACAGGGTAACCTTACTACATCAACCCTCACAGGGTAACCTTACTACATCAACCCTCACAGGGTAACCTTACTACATCAACCCTCACAGGGTAACCTTACTACATCAACCCTCACAGGGTAACCTTACTACAGCAACCCTCACAGGGTAACCTTACTACATCAACCCTCACAGGGTAACCTTACTACATCAACCCTCACAGGGTAACCTTACTACATCAACCCTCACAGGGTAACCTTACTACATGTACTACAAGACCTTGCTGCAAAATAAATCCAGGTTGGTATAGATAAACACCACAGAAACGGATTTTTCCTTGAACACAAGTCACAACAAGACCTGGCTCCACATTCCATATACCCACATAAATTTTAACTGTTTATTCCCTACAGCCAACTCTTGGATCTATGTCTCCCACAACAACATCAACCTAGGGAATCTCTCAGGCCACAGATAAGACTAGGTACCACATTCTATCTTACTCTATTCTGCCCCACTCACTCTCTGTGACTTTTCATAAATTCAAGAACTATCTTTCTCCTTAATCTTGCTGCCTCTTAGTGTCAAACACTACCGCATACCCTCTTGACACTATGCCTCCTTACAGTCGCATCTTTGCCTTATTGTTCAGAAATAAAGAAAACTCTCACTTGCACTCTATACCGGAGTGTGTGGTGTTTATCTTACACGATTGGATCCGGGCCCTCAAGACCCCTCCACTGGCACCTCCAAACCCACAGTAGTGTGCACACCATTTACCACAACTCTACACAGCACTATACTCTATATACAGGTCCTCACTACATGCTGTATTTGTGTAGCTATATACCGTATGTATATAGTGTGGACCTGTATATACAGTAGAGTGCTGTCTGTGTATACAAGATATGCAGCCGGCAGTCTCTGCATACGGCCTGCAGTCTCTGTGTATATGTCCTGCACAGTCTCCAATGTGCATACATCTCGCAGCAGTCTCCATTGTGCATAGGTCCCGCAGCAGTCTCTATTGTGCATAGGTCCCGCAGCCATCTCCATTGTGCATTTGTCCCACAGCTGTCTCCATTGTGCATTTGTCCCGCAGCCGTCTCCATTGTGCATTTGTCCCGCAGCCATTTCCATTGTGTATACGGCCTGCAGCAGTCTCTATTGTGTATTCTCTATTGCAGAGGTGGGCAACTCGAGGCCTCGAGGGCCGCACGCAATCCAGGTTTTCAAGATTTCCTTAGAATTTGATAGTTCATAATTTAAATAACTGTAAATTGCCAACTGTAAAATTCTAAGGAAATCTTGAAAACCTGGACTGTGTGCGGCCCTTGAGGCCTGGAGTTGGCCACCCCTGCTCTATTGTGTATAGCCTGCAGCAGTCTCTATCGTGTATTCTCTAATGTGTGTATAGCCAGCAGCCATCTTCATTGTCTATACGGCCAGGGCCGCAGCCTTCTCTATTGTCTATACGTCTCGCAGCCATCTCTATTGTGTATTCTCTATTGTGTATATCCAGGAACAGTCTCTATTGTGTATTCTCTATTATGTGTATAGCCAGCAGCAGTCTCTATTGTGTATATAGCTAGCAGCCGTCTCTATTGTGTATTCTCTATTGTATATACAGCTATTGTGTATTCAGCCCACAGCAGTATCAAGTGTGTGTGTGTGTACTATATAATAGAGTGTAAAAAAGGAAAAACAGCACAAAAATATAGAATGGCGTGGTCACGCATTGGGCAATAACTTCCACTTTTTTTGTATTTTTTGTGCTATTTTTCCTTTTTTTACTCTATTGTAAGGAACCATCTGGATTACTGGTTGGGAAAGCTTTGCACATAAGTTGAGGTAATTTTTGATTCTAACACCTCTGTCTCCACAGAATCCTTGGGCTGTCCTGGGCTCTCCTGATGTGCACAGGACTGTCCAGTTTCCTGCACCAACTGGATTATCTCTCCTGGATCCATCAGAGAGATGAATTTCATTGACAGAGCCAGTATTCTACAGTTCCTCCATATCCACTGTCCAGTCTGTATGGGTCGCTCCTCTGGTTTGGGATTTGCGGCATTCAGGCCTCCTAGTGTTGTGCTGGGGGAATCCCTGTATAGGGGTTAACCTTTGCCGGTGCTCCATTACGTGGTACAGTGTCGTGATCCAGAGGGTCCTCCCCCTCAGACACCTTTCCTCTTTGTGAAACTTTCCTTAATAAATATCTTTAGTTTTATGAAACATCCAAGATAGTGGTGTCTCTGGTCTGCGCTGCTGCTTGATAAATGATACACAGGGAGCCAACACTTGTATCTGCTGCTCCTTTGTCCTCCTCACACCAAGTGATCAGCAGATACAAGTGTTGGCTCCCTGTGTATCAGTTATCAAGCAGCAGCGCGGACCGGAGACACTACTCCTATCTTGGATGATTCTGGATCTTTTTCCCACGGTGCACGTGGCGGTGTGGGTCCTGCGGCAGCTGTCAGCTCGAGCATACAAGCCGGGTTGTGGGTGAACACAACCGAACCAGGTGAGCAGGGTCCATCTGGGGTCACCCTTTGGTGGTAGCAAGTGATAAGATACAATCTGCGCCTCTTTGTCTCCCTTGTTTTTAGTTTTATGAAAGTCGCTCTCCTGTCTTTTGAGTATCGGATATTCAGCTACCACTGCACCACCAGTGGTCTAGTGAGCCCACTTTAGATTATTATACACTGTGGGTATAAGTGCTCCATAGGGGATATATGACCTCTGTTCCTCCACAAGGTCGGCATATGTACAGAGAGCAAAGGTGTGAAGAGCTTAGCGGAACCTGCTGATCTTAGACACATGATGGAGGATCACTAATGTGACTGTTTCCTGCACAATAAAGTGATAACATGTCGGTGCGTTCACATCTGTGAGTATAAAATCACCTGGATTCTCATCTAGGAAATGTAGGAGAGACTCATGTGTTTTTCCTCACCAGCAGCCGTATGTCATGTGTATAATGTGAGTGCTGTGCGATTGTGCGGTTTTTCTTGCGAGTGTCCAGTGTTTTTCTCTATAAGATAATCGCTCACTCACACAGCACTCACATGACACACGGCTGCCAGGTTAGGAGAACACACATGACACACAGCTGCCAGGTTAGGAGAACACACATTATTATTATTATTATTTATTTATTTATATAGCGCCATTGGGTTCCATGGCGCTTTACATGAGGATGGGGGAGACAAGAACAAGTACACTAAATCTAGGCGATCAGGACGTACAGGTACAGGAGGGGCATGGACCCTGTTCACAAGGGCTCACAGTCTATGAGGGGTGGGTTAGGATACAGTAGGATGGGGGAATGTCAGGTATGGGGCGTTCGCCTGGGTCTCATGGCAGGTTGTAGGCTTGACGGAACAAGTGAGTCTTCAGGTGACACTTGAAGCTACTCAGGGTAGGAGAGTGTCTGACGTGTTCGGGTAGGGAGTTCCAGAGTAAGGCAGATGCCCGGGAGAAGTCCTGGACTCGGTTGTGCGAAGAGGTGATGAGGGGAGCAGAGGAGGAGTTCTTGGGAGGAGCGGAGGTTGCGTGAGGGTAGGTATCGGGAGACCTGGTCGGAGATGTATGGTGGGGCCAGGTTGTGTATGGCTTTGTACGCCATGGTTAGTGTTTTGAATTGGGATCTCTTGGAGACGGGAAGCCAGTGAAGGGCTTGGCAGAGGGGGGAGACAGGGGAGTAGCGGGAGGACATGTAGATGAGTCGGGCAGCGGAGTTGAGGATAGACTGGAGAGGTGTGAGGGAGTTAGCCGGGAGGCCATTGAGAAGGAGGTTGCAGTAGTCAAGGCGGGAGATGATAAGAGCATGGATGAGTGTTTTAGCGGTGTCGTGGGTGAGGAAGGAGCGGATCCGTGAGATGTTCTTGAGCTGGAGCCGGAGGGATGTGGTGAGGGCCTCGATGTGGGGTTTGAAGGATAGGGAGGAGTCAAGGATTACCCCGAGGCACTTGGCTTGGGGGACTGGGGAGAGGGCGTAGTCGTTGATGCAGATGGATAGGTTGGGAGGTGGGGTGGAATTTCTTGGGGGGAAGACTATGAATTCAGATTTGTCCATGTTGAGTTTAAGGAAGCGAGCAGAGAAGAAGGATGAGATGGTGGAAAGGCATTGAGGGATTTTCGAGAGTAGGGAGGTGATGTCAGGGCTGGACAGGTAGATTTGGGTGTCGTCGGCGTAGAGGTGGTACTGGAGGCCATGGGACTCGATGAGTTGCCCTAGACCGAGAGTGTAAATGGAGAAAAGTAGGGGTCCCAGGACTGAACCTTGGGGGACTCCGACAGAAAGGGGGTAGGGTGAGGAGGAGGTGTGGGAGTGGGAGACGCTGAAGGTCCGGTCCGCTAGGTATGAGGAGATCCAGGAGAGGGCAAGGTGGGTGATGCCAAGGGATTCCAGGATCCGGAGAAGAAGGGAGTGGTCAACCGTGTCGAAGGCGGCAGACAGGTCAAGGAGTAGCAGGATGGAGTAGTGGTGTTTGTTCTTGGCGGTCAGTAGGTCGTTGGTGACTTTGGTCAGGGCTGTTTCGGTGGAATGAAGGGGTCGGAAGCCGGACTGTAGGCGGTCGAAGTGGGAGCACGAGGAGAGGTAAGAGGACAGTTCGGAGTGGACGTGTTGTTCAAGTAGCTTAGAGGCGAATGGGAGAAGAGATATGGGGCGATAGTTAGAGACAGAGGTGGGGTCAAGTGAGGGTTTTTTTAGGATGGGCGTGATTAGGGCGTGTTTGAAGGCCGAGGGGAAGGTACCAGTGCTAAGTGAAAGGTTAAAGAGGTGGGTGAGGGCTGGGATGAAAATGGAGGTGTGGTTGGGAATGAGGTGGGATGGGAGCGGGTCGTGGGCGCTGGTGGTGAGGTGTGATTTTGACAGGAGGGAGGAGAGATGGTCTTCAGTTATGGAGGGGAAGTGGCTAATGGAGGAGGAGGGCAGTGTAGGTGGGAAGGGGAGGTGTGGGGTTAGTGGACCGAAGCCGCTTCTGATCTTGTCGATCTTCTCCTTGAAGAAGGTCGCAAAGTCTTCAGCAGAGATGAGGGGAGAAGGGGGAGGAGCAGGTGGGCGAAGTAAGGAGTTGAAAGTTTTGAAGAGCTGTTTGGGGTTGCGGGACACAGAGGTTATAAGGGATGAGAAGAACACTTGTTTGGCGGTAGCGAGTGCCGTCTTGAAGTCAGTGATGGATTGCTTGAACAGAGCAAAGTGCTCGGGGGTGTGAGACTTTTTCCATCTCCTCTCGGCGACTCTGGACGCCCGTCTCAGGTTTTTAGTGAGGGTGGTGTGCCAGGGTTGCCTGTTAATGCGTGGAGCATGGAGAGTGAGGGGGGCGGCTAGGTCGAGAGCGTTCGTTATGGTGGTGTTGTATAGGGTGGTGGCAATGTCAATGTCGTCAGCGCAGGGTAGGTCGGTGAGAGGGAGGAGTGATTCAGAGAATAAAAGAAGATCAAGATCTTTTAGGTTTCGGCGAGGGTGATCAAGTTTGCGGAGAGGGGGTAGTGTGGCAGGGGAGGAGAGGGCAGAGAAGGTCAAGAGATGGTGGTCGGACAGTGTGAGTACCGAGGTTGTAAGGTTAGAGAGGGAGCAAAGGCGGGTAAAGATGAGGTCAAGCGTGTGGCCTTGTTCGTGGGTGGGAGAGGAGGACCATTGGGAGAGCCCTAGGGAAGTGGTCAAGGAAAGAAGGTTGGAGGCGGCTGGGCGGGGAGTGTCAATGGGGATATTGAAGTCGCCCATGATGATGGAGGGGATGTCAGTGGAGAGGAAGTTAAGTAGCCAGGTGGTGAAGTGGTCAAGGAAGGAGGCGGTGGGTCCGGGGGGGCGGTAGATGATGGCTATTTGGAGGTTGCAGGGGGAGAAGATTCGGACTGAGTGGGCTTCGAAGGAGGGGACAGTGATGGATGGGGGCTGGGGGATGGGGCTGAAGGTGCAGGAGTTGGACAGCAGTATGCCGACTCCACCACCGTGTTTGCCAGAGGGACGGGGGGTGTGGGACAGGCTGAGGCCGCCGTAGGATAGTGCAGCAGGGGAGGCCGTGTCGGAGGGGGTGAGCCAGGTCTCGGTGAGGCCAAGGAATGACAGTTTCCTGGAGATAAAGAGATCATGGATGTCGGGGAGTTTGTTGCACACTGAGCGGGCATTCCAGAGTGCGCCGGGTAGAGCGGTAGGTGGGGCATGGGTTGGGGGAATGGGTCTGATGTTGGTGGGGTTGCGAGAGCAAGTGGTGGTGAGGTTGCGAGGGTTGGCGGTGGGTCGCGGAATGAAGGTTGTTGTGGGGATGTTGCGAGGGGGGCCAGGATTGGGGGAGATGTCACCGGCAAGAAGGAGGAGTAGGCCGAGGGTTAGCAGGTGGGAGCATGAGAGCTTGCGAGGCGGGCGTGCTTGTTTGGTGATTGAGGCTTGAAAGTGAATGAAAAGGTCGGTGAAGTGGGTGAGGTGGTTCGGCAGGATGGAGGGTGAGAGCAGTATTTTGTTGCTGGGAGGGGGGATAAGTGGGGGTAGTAGGAAGTGGAGAAGGATGGGAGTGAGAGTGAGGAGTAGCGGGAACATTGCATACGGAGAACAGGGAGTGAGTGTGGCAGCAGGGGTCAGAAGCAGAGTGGGGAAAGTTGTGGTAGTGGGTGAATGGTCATCAATGGGGAGCGGTCACGGGATGAGGTGATGACCAGGGGATGAGATGTAAGGTGGGGGGTCGGATGGATGGGTCAGATGGGGAAGTTGGGGGATCAGTCGAGGCGGTCGGGGTTGACAGAGGCGATAGCTGGGTTGGCTGATGGAGTAGCCGTGGGACAGGTGAGGCATCCAGGGGTCAGTCCAGGGTGGGATGCCATAAAGCTATGAGCTACAGTCCAGTGGAGATGTGGCTGGGGACGAGATCTAGCAGTCCTGGACAGGATGGTGGAGCCGAGGACAAGGTGATGCAGTCAGTATGGGGAGAAGTAGTAGTCAAGAGGAGGTCAGATGGCTGGGGAGGAAGGGTGGACTGATGACTAGTTCCTTACTTGTGGAAGGGATTGCAGGAGTTCATATGAGATGAAGTAGTAAGGGTGGTAGAGATTAGAATGGAAACATTGTGGTGGATTTATATTCCTTTACCTGACAGTCTTTTCCAGTCCATTTCTAGTCTATTTCTAAGTATTGTACTTAGAAAATGTACTTTGAAAGATATAGTTTGAAAGATACATGGATCAGACTAAAGTCTAGATCAGACTTGTGGTTCAGAATATATCTGTAGCTGAATAGGTTTCAGGTGTTGATTACTGGCTGGGTGTGGATGGAGTGACTAGATGATGGGGGTTACACAGAGGTAATAAAACATGGGAAGGGGCTGGAGAACTAACTCTAGGTCATGCAACACTGATCATGAGGAATGGTAAAAAGAGAATTTTGTTTACGTACCGTAAATTCTTTTTTCTTTAATCATCAATGGGAGACCCAGACAATGGGGTTTAGGGCACTGCCCTCCGGAGGTCACACTAGGTACTACAAGTTTGTAGACACCGCCCCCTCCGCTTATAAACCCCTACCGCAGGGAACATCCTCAGTTTGGTCTACAAGCTGCGAGGAGGAAAATAAACCACACCCGAAAACATCGGGAAGAACGCCGTGCACAAACGGTTCAACAACCCGGCAAACACTGTCTCAACAGAGAACAGGGCCAATGCAAAACATGCAAAGGAACAACTGGGTGGGTACTGGGTCTCCCATTGATGATTAAAGAAAAAAGAATTTACGGTACGTAAACAAAATTCTCTTTTTTCTGGTCATCATAATGGGAGACCCAGACAATGGGGATGTCCTAAAGCAATACCCCAGGGCGGGAAGAGTTCCTCAACAAGACGGATAACATGGTCCCCTTTTAAAGGTGGGCAACCGCCGCCTGTAGAACCCGCCTGCCCAAATTTGCATCCGCAGAGGCATGGGCATGCACCATATAGTGCTTAGAGAAAGTGTGTAGGCTGGACCAAGTGGCCGCCTGACACACCTGTAGAGCAGACGCTCTATGTCGCAAGGCCCATGAGGCACCTATGGCTCTGGTAGAGTGAGCCTTCAATCCCACCGGGAGAGGCAAACCAGAAGACCGGTAAGCCTCTTGAATGGAAGCCTTAATCCACCTGGCTAAGGTTGACTTTGAAGCCGCGGACCCCTTACAGCGACCTGTCGTAAGAACAAACAAAGAATCCGAACTCCTAAAGGAGGCGGTTCTGGACACATAAATGCGTATAGCTCTCACGAGATCCAGAGTATGGAGGTCGCGCTCAACCTGATGAACGGGAGCGGGGCAAAATGATGGGAGAACAATCTCCTGGTTCAGGTGAAACGTTGAAACCACCTTTGGCAAGAATTCCGGCCGTGGACGTAACACCACCTTGTCTTGGTGAACCACCAGAAAGGGAGACTTGCACGATAGTGCAGCCAATTCTGAGACCCTCCTCAGAGATGTAATCGCCACCAGAAAAGCCACTTTCTGGGACAGACGAGAAAGGGAAACCTCCCTCAGAGGCTCAAATGGCGGTTTTTGCAATGCCGCCAGGACCATGTTAAGGTCCCACGGATCCAGAGGTCTTTTGTAGGGTGGCACCATCCGCGACACCCCCTGCAGAAATTGACGGACCTTCGGGAGAAGCGCCAATCGTCTGTCAAACAGCACAGAAAGTGCGGAGACCTGACCCTTTAAGGAGCCAAGGGATAATCCCAACTCCAAACCCGACTGTAGGAATGCCAACAATGTCGGGATGGACAAGGGCCACGGGGACCGGCCCCCAGAGGCACACCAGGTAAAAAAGATTTTCCACGTCCTGTGGTACATTTTCCTGGAAACCGGCTTTCTAGCCCGATTCATAGTGGCAACCACTGTAGGGGAGAACCCCCTGGATGTCAGCAGCCAGGCCTCAAGAGCCATGCAGTCAATCTGAGGGCCTTGGAATTGAGGTGGAAGAATGGGCCTTGCGCGAGAAGATCTGCGCGTTCTGGAAGAGCCCACCTGTGTCCGCCTGACAGTTGCCACAGGTCCGGATACCAGGACCTCCTGGGCCAGTCTGGAGCCACTAGAATGGCTACCCTGCATTCCGACCTGATTTTCCACAGCACCCTGGGAATCAGAGCCAGAGGAGGGAACACATATGGTAGATTGAATCTGGACCAAGTCAAGATCAGGGCGTCCGCTCCCAGAGACTGGGGGTCCCATGACCTCGCCATGTATTGCGGAACCTGATGATTCAGCCGTGAGGCCATCAGATCCACGTCCGGAGTGCCCCATCTGCTGCAGATGTCCCGAAAGACGTCTGGATGAAGGGCCCACTCTCCGGCGTCCATCCCCTGCCTGCTCAGATAGTCGGCCTCCCAGTTTTCGACCCCTGGGATGTGAACTGCGGAGATCAGGCAGTTGTTGTCCTCCGCCCAGGATAGGATGCGTTGGACTGCGGCCAGAGCCTCTGCACTCCTGGTTCCTCCTTGATGATTTATATAAGCGACGGCCGTCGCATTGTCGGACTGAACCCGGATGGGATGTCCTGAGAGGAATCTCTGAAAAGCCAGGAGTGCTAGATAGATCGCCTTGATCTCCAGTACATTGATCTGCAATGCCGACTCCGACAGAGTCCAGAGGCCTTGGGCCCTGTGGTGTAAGAACACCGCACCCCAGCCCTTCAGACTGGCGTCGGTGGTCACCACTAACCAAGACGGTTTTATGAAGGACCGGCCCCGCGACAAGTGATGTGGTTGAAGCCACCACTGCAGGGAATCCCGGGTCGGTTGTGACAGTGTCACCAGCCGATTCAGCGAGATCGTCCTCTTGTCCCACCTGCGTAGGATCTCCAGCTGGAGAGGACGGAGGCGAAATTGTGCAAACGGCACCGCCTCTATCGCCGCCACCATGCGACCCACCAGCTTCATCAACCCACGAAGGGATGATTGTGGTGACAGGAGCACTGCTTGTACTCCCGATCGGATCGCCACCTGTTTGGATTGTGGCAGAGACACCAGGGCTGAGGACGTGTTGAAGTCCATGCCCAAATAAGTCAAGGACTGGGTCGGAACCAAGGTTGACTTCTGAACATTGAGGAGCCAACCGAATTGTTCCAGAGACCGCATGGTCACATCCAGGCTCGCTTGACAGAGGTGTTCCGATGGCGCCCTGACCAGCAGGTCGTCCAAATAGGGAATGACGGCATGGCCCTGCACGTGCAGGAGAGCCATCATAGAGGCCATCACTTTTGTGAACACCCGCGGTGCCGAGGCCAAGCCGAACGGCAGCGCCACAAATTGGAAGTGTTCCTCCCCCACTGCAAATCTCAACCATCGCTGGTGAGCCGGTGCAATGGGCACGTGAAGGTAAGCGTCTCTGATATCTATGGACGCTAAGAAGTCCCCCTGTGACACAGCCGCGATCACTGAGCGCAGTGATTCCATACGGAACTTCCGAACCAGCACGTGGCGGTTGAACAACTTCAGGTCCAGAACCGGGCGGAAGGATCCGTCCTTCTTTGGGACGATAAAGAGGTTGGAGTAAAAACCCCTGAACCTCTCTGCCGAGGGCACTGGGACCACCACTCCGTCCCTGCGGAGACCTTCCAACACCAGATAAAAAGCCTGAGCCTTGTCTGGCGATGGGACCGACCGATGGAATCGGTGTAAAGGTTGTGATGTCAGCTCTATCCTGTAACCTCTCGAGACCACGTCTCGAACCCACTGATCTTGAACGTGAAGAAGCCACTGGTCTTGAAAGCGAGACAAGCGGCCCCCCACCTGTGGGGAGGTAGGAAGGGAGAGCGAGTCATGTAGAGGCGGGTTTGGGGGTGGCAGCTGCTGCCCCCGCCGGCTTCTTGGGACGACTCTTGGTGCGCCACTGCGAAGCAGGCTTGCCCCCTCGGTCCGCACGAGCGGACGATGCTGATGACTGTAAGCTGGAGCGAAAGGACCACTGCTTAGGGTTCCTTTTCACCGTATATCGTGGCTTAGGCTTATTCTGCGGTATCTTAGACTCAGCAGAATCCTTTATCAGCCTGTCCAGTTCAGTGCCAAACAGCCTGTCACCAGCAAATGGAAGATTCTGCAAAATCTTCTTAGATGTGGCATCTGAGTCCCAGAGACGCAGCCACAACAACCTACAAATCGCAATAGCATTGGCCGAGGCCACAGCTGAGCGATTGGCAGCTTCCAGAGACGCCGTCCTGGCGTAGTCAGCATAAGCTCTTGCCCTCTCGGTAAGTGCCTTGACCTCTGGACTGGACCTTGCCAGTTCCGCGATACCATCCAAGCAGACAGTAATTGCTTGTAAGGTCCAAACCGCGGCAAAATTGGGGGCAAAGGACGACCCCACAGCCTCATAGGAAGACTTGGCGAGTTGCTCGACCTGTCTATCAGTCGCATCCTTCAACGAGGAGCTATCAGAGGCAGAAAATAGGGAGCGTGCAGCAATCCTGGTCATGGAAGCATCCACCTTTGGGGACTGCGACCACTCCTGAAGCACCTCCTGGGGGAAGGGAAAGCGAGTGTCCTTCGGTTTTCGGACATAACGCCGCCCAGGATGTAACCTGGGTGCCCTAACCACCCTTCCAAAGTTGGTGTGGTCCAAGAAGGAGCCACTTGGTCTAGCCTCAGGCCGCAGCCATTGATAGACCTCCTTCGGGTGTACAGCCACCTCCTCAGGGGATGTCACGAGACGTAAGGACTCGTTAATAGAGGACACCAGATCCTCCACCCCATCTGGAGGTTCAGACACAGACGTTGACCCGAAAGTTGAACCCCCATCATCTTCCTCACCATCAGAGGAACGCTCCTCCTCAGAGAGAGTCTGGAGCTCGGGTGAAGCCTCACGACGAGCCCGCTTAAGGGGTCTCACAGCAGAAGAGGGAGACACCCGGGGGTAACTGGAAGGAGTAGCTGGGCTATCCAGTCTCCTATTAAGTGCCTCCAGGGATTGCGACATGGAGGACAGCTGAGACAACAGAGATTCATTGATCCTGTTCTGAGTCTCCCATGGCCCTGAGATCACCTGAACCTCAGGGTATAGCACCGGGGTTGCTGACCCAGCAGTTGCAGCCCGGGCCTCTGGGCGTCCGCAGTTATTGCAGGACCCCTCCACCAGTGTTCCATTGCACGTAGCACATGTACCGGTGGTCTCGGCCGCCTTAGCAGCACGCTTCCCAGCTGAGGACATGGCCACAGTAGGGGTAGATAAGCCCGATTGCAGACAATAAAACCGGGGATCCCGGTGGCTTACCGACCGCTGTAGAGCGGTATGAGGGAGCGGTGTGTGTGTGTGACCTCCGCGCCGTCTTCCGGTCTCCCCTCTGGAGTGCAGACGCACGCTGCATACAGTTCCCAGCCGGGAAGTGAGGGTAAAGATGGCCGCCGACAGTGAAACTGTGGGCGGCGCCGAAGACACGCGGGAAACACACACACACGCCCCGCGGTGACGTCACCGCACGGGCTGCATCCCATCCTCCAAGCATCCTTCTCATGAGGGAGCTGGAGCCCGCAGCGCGGGAAACAGTGTAAAAACATTGTACACAGACTGCAAATACATGTCACACATCCGCAGCCTACGGCCTCAGCCCCTGTGACACACAGGGCGGTCAGCCAGGGTGACCCCAGCACAGGGTACACCCGCAGAACCGCGGGCCCGAGGGCAACGCGCGGTCTGAGTGTCCTGAAACACATAAAGTGCCAGACACTACCCCCAGGCACACAGGAGACACCGAGTGCCTCAGTGCCGGTCCGGTCTGTAAGCACCATTTAGGGAGGCCTCGGACGGGGGTGCAGCACCAGTCTGGAGTGTAAGCACCATTTAGGGAGGCCTCAGACTGGGCCGCTCAGCCCAGTCCGGAGTGTAAGCACCATTTAGGGAGGCCTCGGACTGGGCTGGCTCCAGTCCGGTCTGTAAGCACCATTTAGGGAGGCCTCGGACGGAGCGGAGCTGTGCAAGGCTCCCATCTCCCACTCACCAGAGCCCCCCAGAGAGGGATGGAGAGGAGTGTAACAGCGTACCGGGAGAACACCAGGTGTCCAGGCTCTAGGCCCTCCGGTACCTCCACCAGCGTGTGCCACTAAGGGTGAGCGGGGAGGCTGTCACCGGTCCCGACTGGGACCTTATTACCTTGTCTTCAGACGCCATCACGTAAGTAGTGAGAATGCAGTGAAGTGCAAGCAAAGCGTGATACCTCCGAGCACACTAAGTTTAAAACTGAGGATGTTCCCTGCGGTAGGGGTTTATAAGCGGAGGGGGCGGTGTCTACAAACTTGTAGTACCTAGTGTGACCTCCGGAGGGCAGTGCCCTAAACCCCATTGTCTGGGTCTCCCATTATGATGACCAGAAAAAAGCAGACACATGAAAGGTAAGAAATATCAACATATATAGATATTACAAGCACAGTATCTAAGCAGTGAGATTTGCAAAGCTGGAGAGATGGAGAGATGGGTGG
>JARQOC010000006.1:501509083-501702220 GCA_033576535.1 Allobates femoralis
CCCCGCTCCTCTCCAAGTTCTATGTTCTAGGCCAGTGATGGCGAACTCCAGGCCTCGAGTGCCGCACACAGTGCAGGTTTTCAGGAATTCCTTAGAGTTTGACAGTTGGTAATTTGATTGCCAACTGTCAAATGCAATGGAAATCCTGAAAACCAGGACTGTGTGTGGCACTCGAGGCCTGGAGTTCGCCATCACTGTTCTAGGCTCTGCTCTAGATTCCAGACTCCTACTGTTCTGTCTAGATTATTGTGTGTTCTATTCTACTACCCTAACACTCCACCCCCCAGGACCTATGATTGGTCCTCTGTTCTAGGTGATGCATGTTGGGTTGGATCTCTATGTTAACCGGATCATTGCTGAGTCAGAGAATATTGCGGCTGCATTTGTGGCTGCAATACCCTCTTGTGACGCACTCGTTGCGGGGCGCCACACTCCCCCTTGGTTGAATACGCTTGTCCCCAAGCGTCACACTACCCACATTACAGAGGTTTTTACATTTTATATTTTACAACAGGTAATACACTTTTATTAATGACAAGTCATTGTATGCATAAAAGTGAAAAGGTAAATAACAGGTTAACACATTGCGCGGACCCGGCGGGCGGTCGGCTGTCCTTAGAATAAAAGTTCAGGCTGTAGCCGCCAAGTCGCGGTGTTACGGTGCAAACAGGAAGAAGTCTCTTTTAGTAGCAAAGTTCAAACAACTTAAGTCACTGATGGAGGGCAGTGTTCCGGACTCGTATAGCGAACCACCCGTCACAGCATACATGTCGCTCATAGGTTACTATGTCCCCTCTATACAAGTCTCGGTTAGGATGACCTCGCGGTAGGTGCGATTCCACATCACGACGCCCCACAAATACTTCAGTACTCACACCCTCCTCCCTTACGAATCCCCACCCGGTGGACAAGTTAAAGGTGCTTACCCGCCCGGTTTTACGGAATTGTTCAGGTAATGGAGATTGGCGGCGGGCCTCGGCGCGAGCCTGCATGTTGGCTTGCAGTCGAGTGTGCCACTCGTCTCTCCGGATACGACGTACCTCTTCGTCGGAGTGGTGCGGCGTGTGGATACAGTCACTACGGCATGATGGTTGTTGAACCGCTCGAGCTTGGTGGGCAGTCTGGAGTGGAGCCCGGTTCAACGGAACAGGAGAAGATGCTGTTGCGGTGGCACCCGACCAGTGCACCCGAGCTGATCGCCCGGCAGAAGGATTCCTTGTGTCTCCCCAGGCGAACCCGGTGTAGAGATCCTCAGCTTGACTGTAGGTCTCCTCGTCATCCTCCTCGACCTCTCCTTCGATGACTACGTCGGGCTGCTCGGCTGATGAAGACGATGGGATGGAATCCTCTGGATCGGTGGGTGGCTGTGCTGCAAAGTTCTCCTCGGGGTCGTTGTGCAGGACTTCCAGGCTGCCTGCCTCTTCTTCTGTAGCAGCGGGAAGTGTGTTTTCGATCCCGGTCACCAGGTAGGCCTCTGTAATAGCAGAGGAGGCCTCCGGTTCAGGGGAGAAACAGGCGACAGTCTCAGTAGTGTAGAAACTAGTCGCGGGTTCCGCAGGTGGAACCAGGTAGGTGTCAGCTTCTTCGTGGGAGCGTATTGGAAGCTCCGGCTCTGGAACGGGGTCGGCTGCGGTTTCATCCGCTGGAACGGGTTGAGCTGTGGTCCTCACAGGAATGATACAGTCTATGGGCTCCAGTGACGAAGCAGGACAGGTGGTAGGCGACGGCGAGGCGGTTGAAATACTGGCGACGTCGTCTGGGCTTGGAGAAGCTGTACCCGGTCGGCTCTGCTGCATCGCATGGTGTAGTCGTCTGCCTAGGGTCGCGCTCCAGCTGCGAATCGTCCATTCCACAGTCTCAAGTAGTCACACCCGGAGGTCTTGCAGCGCCTCTAGCCAGAAGTCGGGGCTGCCGTCTATGGTAAGGGCAGGACCCGGACCCGGTTGGCCTATGGCTGCTCTGGCCTCCGCCTCGACCACCCGCATTAGGTCTTGGAGTCTCATGCTGGCCATTCTCTTCTTGGAGGGAAACCACACCCGTTCAACCGGTAAACGTTCTGGTAGAGCTGGTGAAGAAGGTCTGTCTGACACTCCCATTTCCTCTGGGCTTTTGTAGTCCAATCGTGGGAAAAGTCTTTGGGGTCCGCCCCCATGGTTGATTCGAGCAATCAGGGCGGACAAAGAGTTTGGCGCCTTTTGTCTTTAGCCCTCCCATAATGAGGGGGGGGTTGACTCACTTCTGGCTTGCACGTGGCGGCTTCTTGTGGCGGGAACGCCATCTTGGGCGCCATCTTGGCCCAATGGTGAAAAGGCGGGAAAGTTCTTTTAGGGACGAACAAAGTCCAAATTGTGAACAATAAAGTCCATTTTAAGCACATTATACCTGTTGGGTAACGGGCCTGCTCGTATCCTGTTCGTGACGCCATTTTCTGACTCACCGCGGCCGGACTCCGGTTTAGACAGGCGATGCTTCCTTCCTCCTTGTCACGGGTGGACCGCGCCTGCCGGTAGTGGGGCCCGGTGTAGTGCAGATCAAAAGTGAAGATGTCTTGGTGGAACAGATTAAGGGGTTTTAATTTATTCGTGACGCCACCTATGAGTAGATTCGGTAAGGACTACCGACGCTGCGGAGCCCCCGGGGATGGATAGCAGCAAGATGTTACGCTCCCCACAGGCTGAGCGGTGATCCCCGGAGGCTGGAGCTGCTCAAGATGTTGTGCGGCAGCTGCGGTTACCTTTTAGTGTGGACGGACAGTTCATAAGGAAGCACGGACACAGAAAGTCTCTGCAACGGGTCTTTACTGTAACCAGCAAGCAGTACATGGCATACAGTGGTTGAGTAGTAGACCAGGTGGACTCAGCAGTGATGGTGTCCCTTAGAGATCCGCAGTGTTCCTCCTTTCTACCTATTTGGTTGCCAGTGTCGCCCAGGAATACCAGGTCGAGTACGGGGAGGCTGCTTCAATGCCCTATCCATGATGTACGTTCTGGATGTTTTGGGGAGCCTTGGATCCCTCAGTGGGTACACCGCTGGTTAGACGACTGGAAACTGGCTGGTGGTGGGGTGCTCCTTTGAAGCTGCTCCTCCACTCTTCTGGTTCGCGTGGCAGAGGTGAACTGCTGCCAGCTTCGGTACCAGTGAACCGGCTGTGAGTTGTGGGCACGGGAGTCTTTTGGGAACCCGTGTAGATAATGCCCAATCCCGGTGGTTAAGGCCTCAGGTGCTGACACCCGACCGGTGACGGCCCAGGTGCCCGCACGGGGTGCGGAGCCCCCGCTCCTCTCCAAGTTCTATGTTCTAGGCTCTGCTCTAGATTCCAGACTCCTACTGTTCTGTCTAGATTATTGTGTGTTCTACTCTACTACCCTAACACTCCACCCCCCAGGACCTATGATTGGTCCTCTGTTCTAGGTGATGCATGTTGGGTTGGATCTCTATGTTAACCGGATCATTGCTGAGTCAGAGAATATTGCGGCTGCATTTGTGGCTGCAATACCCTCTTGTGACGCACTCGTTGCGGGGCGCCACACAGCCATGGTGGGTTGCGGGTAATTCCTAGGGTCAGCGAACGCGCTGTCGTCGTCGCTGGAGGAGGCCGACATGTTGGAGGCCCTCCTAGTGAATTACAGCCAGTTCTTAAACAGTTAAACAGTTCGGGAGTTTCCTGACTAGGCCGCGGCGCTCGGGAATGCTCAGCTGAGCGAGGGGCGGGCTTCAGTTTCGCGCTCTACAGGCCGGCATGCCCCCTTTCTTCCCGCTCTTCGGCACAGTAATGGCGGCATAATTTTAACAGTCACTAATACAGTTGAAATCACGGCACACAGTACCCGGTAATAATGGGCAAGGGATCCTGTTCGTGATGCCAGAAAGATATGTCGAGCCCCAGGCCCTGGGGTACTCGGGTACCAGGCTCGGTGGGTGTATTAGGGGTGTCACAGGTGGCAGGGCCTGATCCCGTGGCCTGGGTGACACTGCAAAAAGGGTGTATTTACAAAGGATAAGAGTTTGTCATATGAAGCCACCTGTAGTACCTGGTGATGGGTCACCAGCGCCGCCACAGTCCGCTGGAGGTAGATGGTAGTGCAGCTGAGTTGGCAAAGCTCCCTATAGGTGGAGTGGGTCCTCCGGGGCTGCATAGTGTGAAGGGGCAGCGTGGAGTGAGGCTGTAGGTTGGGATGGGGAGTGATGGAGCAGTCTATAGGGGACACCGGGAGGGGAGAGGAATGACGCACACACACTGTAGAGGTCTCTTTTACCTTTTACTGGTGATATATCAGGTAAAGACATCCAGGGCACTGACAGGTGACCAGGTGCACAGTGGGTCCCCACAGCAAGTGGGTATAAGGCCTCCTCTGCTTCCCTACGGTTCCTGAAGCCCTGTCTGCTTGCAGCCAGACTGGCCTCCTCTCTCCTCAGGTCCTTGCTCTCTCCTCCTGTGCGGTCCACAGGTTACCCTCTCTGATCACTGCCTTGTGATGCCTCACTGCGGTGTCTGGCTCCCTCTCTCTGGACTCATAGGGGGACCGGGTGAGTGAAGTCTCCACGGTGTGACAGGGTTTTCTGTAGTCCTGAAGTATCCTACAGGTGCGGATCCCCGATGTCCGGTACTTCTCTGGGTGAACTTCCACTAGTTCCTCACTCCCTTTTGGCTCTGCTCCTTGCCTTCTGTCCCCACTCTTAGGCTTGCGGGACGTTAGAAGGGCCACTCCGGGTCACTGGCTCGGGCCTAACCGCAGTACCGACCAACAGAACATCTTCGCAGCTCTCCTAGCATCTACACTAACTCCTACCCCAGCAGCAGTATTTATAGGGGATCTCGCCTAAGATCAGCAAGTGGTGCTCCCTCTACTGTGCTGGGGTGGAAGATGTTGCATGTTGTTGGAACCTGCTGTGGAAACCCAGCTGTGCATTACGGAAGTCTGTGGCTACCTGCGTGAGCAAGGCGCCACACCTGCCAAATGCTGGATTGGAGTAAGTGGCCCTGGAACTCCCAAAGGCACAATCATTATAATCCCTGGTGAGCCAGCGGAAGGGTGAGAATAGGTTGCCAGTTACAATGTGTGTTGTGCTTGGTTATGTGTTATATGCCTTTGATTGTTGTGAATCCAATAAAGCCTTATCATTGTGTGGTTCCCTGACCCTGCGTTACCTGAGTAGTGTTCCGCCCACGGTTAAGCAGTTCAGGAGTTCAGTTGGGATGAGCCCAGATTCATGTGGTCTTTCTAAAGGCAGCCGGGCCAACAGATGAGTACACCCTCTGACCCCCGCACTCCACACCCGACTACATCTGAATTCTCACAACTAGATGGGTGTAAATATTGTAATTCATTGAGACTTAGTCATGTATAGAGATGAGCAAACTTTTAGAATTTCGGGTTTTGCTGAACATCCATATATTCACGAAATAGATCAGTGAACAGTTCACTGAATTTCCGAGCCCCGTTGAAATCAATGGGAGGCAAAAATCAAGGTGTCACGTACCCGCTTCTCAGCATGTGACTTGGGGTTGTGCCTGCAAGGGTTAATCTATCTCCTCTCACTCAATCCAGCACTCACCCTCTGTCCTATGCTGCTAATGGGGCCGTCACTCGCGTCAATATATCGTGCAATCGTATAAGCGATGTTCAATGATCGCAACATAGCAGTCACACGGGAAGACTTTCTTCCAAGCGACTGTCCGATCAGACACTGGAACGATCGCAAGTGCGATGCTACGATCAATTCTGGCAGTCTGACAAGATTAGCTGCATAGCACGCAAACATCAAACCGGCCATTACATAGATGTCACATGTGTCGATGTGCAAAAGACAATGAACGATCGTTGCTAGGTTTTAGGTCTGGATCTAAACCGTGCAACCTGCGATCACGCGACTGATCGCTGGTCGGAGCACGCTGTCACACGCTGCAATGTGGCTTGAGCGTCGTGTGTGCGATGGGAAATTTTGATCGCATGTGCAATATATTGACGTGTGTGACGGCCCCATAAGACTGTAAGGTAACCAACAGGATCCCACACTTTCTAGGGTTATGGATATTTTTAGAATATATAAAAGGTTCAAACTTATTTTTAAGCTTTAATAGATAAGGTACAGTGCCTACAATAAAAAGATATAAAATATGGAAATAAAAAGGGACATACAAATATGCAAAACAGTTATAAAATAAAAAGGGAGAAACTTACACAAATATCTAAACCTTGCAGTCCAATGTATTCTGCTTTTCCTAAGGGAAGATGAATTATGGATCACAATCAGCTTGGCTGACCCTCAATCTATGAAGAGCTCATGGCTTTCATGCCTTCTTATAGGGTTTGGCATGAGATGAGTATCTAGCACACCCTTGAATCTCAATATTCTAATTCTGGGTCTATGATTGGACTCCTCACTAATTTAGCCATGCATACTGTGGTGATGTGGCCCATGGCCGGGGTACATCACATGTAGGATCAGAGGATGATCCTGTGCACACTGGCCGGTTTTCCTGTGATGATAATACTGTGTGAACCAACCTGAACACAATGAGGTTTCATGAGCCTAATGAGCGGCAGTGAGAGTGGGATGAGATCCATGAGGAATAGGATGTAATGAATGAGTGCTGACAACCTGGAACACAGGGAGTTAATCTGAGCTGTGTGACAGGCTGATTACAAGCAGCTGAGGGGGTGTGTCCATGTGGGAGTGGCTGGCACGATAAGAACCTGCCAGGTGTCTGAGTGAGGAGAGGACGATGGGAATCAGAGAAGTCCAGACCACTGCCATGTGAAGACGTGCTGGAAGTGATGGGAGCCTGCCAGCTCCATGCTAGTGCACCTGATGTGTGCATGCCAGCCAGTGTCCAGGACCGAGGACGGCTCAAGGGCCAGGTGGTCTTGTGTGTACTGAGTGACAGGGCTCCTGGTACTATTGTGGGCCCTGAGTGTGTAGCATATTGGTGTATGTAAAAATGCCATGAATGCTGTGTCATGCATGAGTCATAATGGTTTATGAAAAAGTGCCATGTGTGATGACTCATGTGCTATAGGATGGGGAATGATCCCTGTCAGGGTGATAGACGGTGATAGCCGTCTTTAGAACCAGACTGAGGTCTGCAAGGGTCGGTGGGTGACGCCTTGAAGTTCTGGGGAAAACGTATGTGAATGTCCTGTAATGTAATGTCATATGGGAATGTCATATAATGCAATGTAAGGATATGCATATTATATGTGAAAATGGAAATAGTGTTATGGTTTATGTGTTGAAAGCGGTTTATGACAGAAATTAATAAATCCGCTGCTTATGTTACGTTGAAATGTAGTCGCTGCTGTCATTTTCCCCGTGCCAAGCGGGTTCCCCTGGGGCGCTACCTCACAATACATTATTTTCAAATGTTCTTTGTCTTCATCTTTTACAATCTCCTGGTCATTCCTGGCCATCTGTTGGTCTGTTTGATGCTCCCAAAAGTGTGAAATGTTTCCATTCCTGTGCTTGCAGGACGGCCCCCTGGAGAGGTCCTGTATAAGAATACAGATCCTGTATGATAATCACAGGTTGTGACCTTTGTGTAGTAACACGGTATTTAACAATTAACTGCTCGGTCTCTATTCACTTTGGATACATATTTCACTACACAAGAGTTTAGAAAACCAGGGCTTGTGAATCAGTAGGCCAAACCACTGACTCCATCTCCGACTCCTCAATTTCCCCGATTCCGACTCCAACTCCTTCATACACGGCTCATGTTTAAGTGATACATTTATTGTAGTACAATGTGAAAATCAGGATTTTAATCATTATTATGATACAATAATAAAGATATTTATATAGAACATAATTCATAATAATAAATTATTCAGCACATACTGCATTGAACTACTGTACCCAATTTATTATATATTATAGGAGTCAGAGGCGGTCCATTTTATATCAATTCCAACCCCACAGCCCTGTAGAAAACACTGTCAAAGGGGATCCAAAAGCTGCCAAAGCAGGTCAAATCAGGGGAAGACACCAGGAAAAAAGACAACTATTCCCCAGAGTTAAAATTTTTAGCATGGTGCATTATGGATGTATGGGACAAGGCCTGGGACAGCATTTCAAGCTTCAACATTGATCAGCAACAAGGAGATGAGTGAGAGGTGTAGGCGTCGTGCTCAGAGAGCCCTGCAAAATCACAAAACATACAAGAGAAAGACCCCAAGGAGAGTTTCCACAATGAAAAAATTAGGACACGATACCATGAAAGTGGCATCAATTGACCCAGAATAAAAATTGTATAATTTTTTTAATCATGATAATAGCTTCTCCCCTGTGTGAGATTTCTGGTGACTAACAAAATCTGATTTGTATACAAAACATTTCCCACATTCTGAACATGAAAAAGGCTTCTCCCCTGTGTGACGTCTCTGGTGTATAACAAGATATGATTTATCTGCAAAACATTTCCCACATTCTATACATGCAAAAGGCTTCTCCCCTGTGTGACTTCTCTGGTGTACAACAAGAGGTGATTTACGTCTAAAACATTTCCCACATTCTGAACATGAAAAAGGCTTCTCTCCTGTGTGTGTTCTCTGATGTCTAACAAGATGTGATTTCTGTACAAAACATTTCCCACATTCTGAACATGAAAAAGGCTTCTCCCCTGTGTGAAGTCTCTGATGTCTAACAAAAGCTGATTGATCTGCAAAACATTTCCCACAATCTGAACATGAAAAAGGCTTCTCCCCTTTGTGTCTTCTCTGGTGAATTACAAAAGATGATTTATTTGCCAAACATTTCCCACATTCTGAACATGAAAAAGGCTTCTTACCTGTGTGAATTATTTGATGTCTAACAAAAGCTGATTTATCTACAAAAGATTTCCCACATTCTGAACATGAAAAAAGCTTCTCACCGGTGTGACTTCTCTTGTGTATAGCAAGGTGGCATTGGCGTCCAAAACATTTCCCACATTCTGAACATGAAAAAGGCTTCTCCCCTGAGTGAATTCTCTGATGTCTAACAAAAGCTGATTTATATGTAAAACATTTCCCACATTCTGAACATGAAAAAGGCTTCACTCCTGTGTGAGTTCTCTGGTGTGTAACAAGATCTGACTTATCTGCAAAACATTTCCCACATTCTGAACATGAGAAAGGCTTCTCCCCTGTGTGAGTTCTGTGGTGAATAACAAGATGTGATTTATCTGCAAAACATTTCCCACATTCTGAACATGAAAAAGGCTTCTCCCCTGAGTGAATTCTCTGATGTCTAACAAAAGCTGATTTATATGTAAAACATTTCCCACATTCTGAACATGAAGGCTTCTCCCCTGTGTGATATCTCCGATGTCTAACAAGATCTGATTTATCTGCAAAACATTTCCCACATTCTGAACATGAGAAAGGCTTCTCCCCTGTGTGACTTCTCTTGTGTTTAGCAAGAATTGATTTATGTGTAAAACATTTCCCACATTCTGAACAGGAGAAAGGCTTCTTCCCTGTGTGAGTTCTCTGATGTCTAACAAGATATGATTTATATGTAAAAATATTCCCACATTCTGAACATGAATGCGGCTTCTTCCCTGTATGAATTATTTCATGACTAACAAGATCTGATTTCTGGTTAAAATATTTCCCACATTTGGAACAAGAAAATCTGCTTTTTTCTGTGTGAATTTTTTGATGTTCAACAAAAGATGTTTCAAGGGTTTGTTTTGTGCTGCCTCTGTTGTGACTTGTATTTTTCTTAATAGTCTGTGATGAATCAGAAGATTGGACCTGTTTCATAGGATCAGATGATAGATCTTTGCTGTGAAGGGATGATGGGATATCTGGAGTAATGACATTCACATCAATTGTATCCTGGGTGGTTTCTAGTTCATCTGATTTATAAATTGCAGATGTCAGTTCTCCTTCTGATCTCCTGGTACAGTCATCTGACAAGAATAAAACAAATTGCTATTTTTGAATAAATTATACCTAAAATTAATATATTTGAAATTTTCTACTTAAAATGTCCATAGAAATGACAAGTTATGTTGATAAAAGACAATAACAGTTCAGTGTAATAGGAGACCTCATAGCATGGACCAGTAGAGCAGAGTGTTCAACTGCTTCTTCATTCTGCCTCCCAAATAAATACAGAAAATTAAATAACATTTGTAAAAAGCAAATCAAGGCAGCAAAGATTGAGACAGAGAGACTCATTGCCAGAGAAAGTAAAAAGAATCCCAAAATATTTTTTAACTACATAAATAGTAAGAAACTAAAACATGATGGTGTTGGCCCTTTAAAAATAGTCTGGGTGAAATGGTGGATGAGGATGAGGAAAAAGCCAATATTCTAAATGACTTTTTTTCAACAGTATTTACACAAGAAAATCCCATGACAGACAATATGATCAGTGATAACAAAAAGTCTCAATTAAATGTCACCTGCTTAACCCAAGAGGAAGTACGGCATCGTCTAAAAATCACTAAAATTGACAAATCCCCGGGCCCGGATGGGATACACCCCAGAGTGCTGCAGGAATTAAGTACTGTCATAGATAGACCATTATTTTTAATATTTAAAGATTCCATAATAACAGGGTCTGTACCACAGGACTGGCGTATAGCAAATGTGGTGCCAGTATTCAAAAAGGGGACAAAAACTGAACTTGGAAATTATAGGCCAGTAAGCTTAACCTCTACTGTGGGTAAAATCCTAGAGGGTTTTCTAAGAGATGCTATACTGGAGTATCTGAAGAAAAATAACCTGATGACCCATTATCAACATGGTTTTACGAGGGACCGTTCCTGTCAAACTAATCTGATCAGCTTCTATGAAGAAGTAAGTTCTGGACTGGACCAAAGAAATGCAGTGGATGTGGTGTATATGGACTTTTCAAAAGCTTTTGATACGGTGCCACACAAAAGGTTGATACATAAAATGAGGGCAATGGGGATAGGGGAAAATATGTGTAAGTGGGTTAAGAACTGGCTTAGTGATAGGAAACAAAGGGTGGTTATTAATGGAACACACTCAGAATGGGTCACAGTTAACAGCGGGATACCACAGGGGTCAGTATTGGGCCCGCTTCTTTTTAACATATTTATTAATGACCTTGTAGGAGGCATACAGAGTAGAATCTCAATATTTGCGGATGACACTAAACTCTGCAGGGTAATCAATACAGAGGAGGACAATTTTATATTACAGGAGGATTTATGTAAACTAGAAGCTTTGGCTGATAAATGGCAAATGAGTTTTAATGGGATAAATGTAAGGTCATGCACTTGGGCAGAATAAACAAAAGGTATAATTATGTGCTTAATTGTAAAACACTGGGCAAAACTACCACTGAAAAAGACCTGGGTGTATGGGTAGATGAGAAACTCACATTTAGTGGCCAGTGTCAGGCAGCTGCTGCAAAGGCAAATAAAATAATGGGATGCATTAAAAGAGGCATAGATGCTAATGAGGAGAACATAATTTTACCTCTATACAAGTCACTAGTGCGACCACACTTAGAATACTGTGTACAATTCTGGTCTCCGGTGTATAAGAAAGATATAGCTGAACTAGAGCGGGTCCAGAGAAGAGCGACAAAAGTCATTAGAGGACTAAGGGGTCTGCAATACCAAGACAGGTTATTAGAGGACTAAGGGGTCTGCAATACTAAGACAGGTTATTAGAGGACTGAGGGTCTGCAATACCAAGACAGGTTATTAGAGGACTGAGGGGTCTGCAATACCAAGACAGGTTATTAGAGGACTGAGGGGTCTGCAATACCAAGACCGGTTATTAGAGGACTGAGGGGTCTGCAATACCAAGACAGGTTATTAGAGGACTGAGGGGTCTGCAACACCAAGACAGGTTATTAGAGGACTGAGGGTCTGCAATACCAAGACAGGTTATTAGAGGACTGAGGGGTCTGCAATACCAAGACAGGTTATTAGAGGACTGAGGGGTCTGCAATACCAAGACAGGTTATTAAACTTGGGGTTATTTAGCTTGGAAAAACGAAGGCTTAGGGGTGATCTTATAATAATGTATAAATATATGAGGGGACAGTACAGAGACCTTTCTAATGATCTCTTTACTCTTAGGCCTGAGACTGGGACAAGGGGGCGTCCTCTACAGAGACGGGGACAAGAGGGCGTCCTCTACAGAGACAGGGACAAGGGGGCGTCCTCTACAGAGACTGGGACAAGGGGGCGTCCTCTACAGAGACGGGGACAAGGGGGCGTCCTCTACAGAGACGGGGACAAGGGGGCGTCCTCTACAGAGACGGGGACAAGGGGGCGTCCTCTACGTCTGGAGGAAAGAAGGTTTAATCATAATCACAGACGCGGATTCTTTACTGTAAGAGCAGTGAGACTATGGAGCTCTCTCCACATGATGGTGTAATGAGGAGTCGCTACTAACATGTAAGAAGGGCCTGGACGCCTTTCTAGAAAACTATAATATTACGGGTTATATATACTAGATTCTTTGATCGGGCGTTGATCCAGGGATCTAGTCTGATTGCCGTATCTGGAGTCAGGAAGGAATTTTTTTCCCCTAATGTGGAGCTTAGTGTTGCCACATGGGTATTTTTTGCCTCCTCTGCATCAACATGTTAGTCTATGGGTTGAACTAGATGGACTTAAAGTCTTCCTTCAACCTTAAAAACTATGTTACTATGTTACTAAATAGAGGAATAAGAAGTCAGAAAAAATCTATGTAGATGAAAATAATAATAATAAAAACTTCTACTCAACACACAAAAAACAAGACCCCATTCACATTAAGGGTTTCCACATTATTAGTGGCTCAAAACATCTCCTGTAAAGCAACATGGCTTCCTTATACCAATCCAGCAAACATCAGCTCCCTAAGGCCAGGACCACACTTGTGTCTGCAATCCAGTTACTGGATCCAGTTTTTGACATGTTCAAATCTTAGAGCAGGATCCGGTAATGCTCCCATAGACTCCAATGCAAAAACCGGACTGCAACAGTGCAATCCCTTTACCTTATTGGGATTTTGAGAAATCAGTTTTAAATAGGGTCTGCAACGTTTTTTGGTGCATTTTCAAAAACACATGCGTATTTTAACATGGGGGTCTATGAGTAACGCATGCGTTAACGCATGGTAAATACAGGTACAGTAAACGGATACATGCTCCCAAGTGTGGCCCTAACCTAAGTCTACTCTCCCCGTCACTTCTGAGCCTTGTAGAGTGCACAAACTACATATATTAATTTTCGCTCCCAAAGATGCACCATGTCTTATTTTCAGGGGGCGTCTTATTTGTCCATGAACAAGAATTCATATTTATTGTTGAACAAAAAAATGAACATTTATCATCCCCTTGAAGCCCCCAATACATTATCCCTATAATCCCCTTGCAGATCCTAATTAGATATTTCCTTGCGGCCCCCAATAAATTATGCCCATCATCCCCTTGCGGCCCCCAATATGGTATCAGCATGAAAACACCCAGGGACACACACACACAGACACACACACAGACACACACACATGAAAACACACAGGAACACATACACAGGAATACACACAGTGACACACACACACAGGAACATATACACAGGAATACACACAGGGACACACACACACAGGAACATATACACAGGAATACACACAGGGACACACGCACACAGGAACACATACACAGGAATACACACACACACAGGAATACACACAGTGACACACACACACACAGGGACACACACAGGGACACACGCACACAGGGACACACGCACACAGGGACACAGACACACAGGGACACACGCACACAGGGACAGACACACAGGGACACAAACACACAGGGACACACACAGGGACACACACACAGGGACACACACAGGGACACACACACAGGGACACACACACAGGGACACACACACAGGGACACACACACAGGGACACACACACACACACAGGGACACACACACAGGGACACACACACACACAGTCTTTAATTAAAAACAAAGGAGACACAGAGAGGAGCAGATTGTGCCTTATCACTAGCGACACACTAGCTGAAGATTTAGCTTGCTCACCTGATTAGGATGTGAAAACCCACAACCAGCTTGAACGCCTGGGCAACAGCTGCTGCAGAACCTCCACCACCTCGCAACCGCGGGAAAACAGATAGTTCAAACAGGAATGGTGTCTCATGGTCTGCGCTGCTGCTTCAAAAATTGCACTGGGAAGACATTACTTTCTCCATCTCCTCCTTTATTCTTCCACACATCACATGGTGCAATGTCTTCCCAGTGAATTTTTTGAAGCAGTAGCGCAGACCGTGAGACACCATTCCTGTTTGAACACATACAAATAGTCACACACACAGTGACACAGACAGGGACACACACAGGGACACACACACACAGGGACACACAGGGACACACACAGGGACACACACACACACAGGGACACACACACAGTGACACACACAGTGACACACACACACATGGACACTTTTCATCAGTCCCTGCTGCATTCCGGCACTGCTCTTAGCTGCTTGTTGCTGCCCCACTGCCGCTGATTCAAGGAGAACGCCACCACTCTCATCTCCTTGCCTCAGGTGCCGCAGATGCACATACACCAGCACCGCTCTATTTTTAAAGCCCCCCAGCCTCTGTCCCGCCCAATCACAGGCCAGAAACCACCTGGGCAGCCAATCACAGGCCAGAAGCTGACATCATGCACTGACTGGCCTGTTATTGGCCACTGAGCAGCTCCTGGCGTCTGATTGGCCAGGACAGTGTCGGGGGTCTTGAAAAATAGAGCGATGCAGAAGTATATGCATCTGCAACACTGACACAGCGGCGGGTACCGGGACAATGGCGAGGGGCAGGGGCTGGAGGAGTCACAGCTGCATGCACCAGTCGTCTGATCGGTGGCATGTGGTATTCCCACAATAAAGGTATGCCTTATTTTTGGGGGGTGCTTTATATTTGCAGGCACACTAAACCCCACCTAGTATGTTTTATTTTCGGAGGGGCACCTTATTTTTGGGGAAACACAGTAGCATCTATGTGTAGTATATCACAAAAGTGAGTACACCCCTCACATTTTTTAAATAGCTTATAATATCTATAAGGGCCACGTCACACACACAGATAATTGTGCAGATATTGTTTGCAGATCTCTGGTTGCAGTGAAATCATGGACACATTGTTCATTTGTACACGGCCACAAAATGGAGCAATGTGTCCATGATTTCACTGCAACCAGAGATCTGTGAACAATATCTGCACAATTATCTGTGTGTGTGACGTGGCCCTAAGACAACACTTTGATACAATGTAAAGTAGTCAGTGCACAGCTTGTATAACAGTGTACATTTGGTGTGCCCTGCAAATAACTCACACAGCCAATAATGTGTAAATCACTGGCAACAAAAGTGAGTACACCCCTACGTGAAAATGACGAAATTGTGTCCAATTAGCCATTTTTCCTCCCTGTTATGACAAGGTCGCATGAGTAAATGGGGAGCAGGTGTGATACATTCGCTCACACATTCTCTCATACTGGTTACAGGAACTTCACATGGCGCCTCATCCTCAGGCCAAACAATTCTCTGAGGATCTGAATAAAGAACTGTTGCTCTACATAAAGATGGTGAAGACTAAAAAAAACCTTTCCATTGTCAACCACAGCAGCTGAGTGCACGTGTCAGCGTCATATCCAGAGGTCGTCTTGTCAAAATAGCCGTATGAGTGCTGCCAGCATTGTGCAGAGGTTACAGGGGTGGGGGGTCCGCCTGATGGTGCAAACACCATAAGCCTCACATTGCATCACATCGGTCTGCATGGCGGTCATCAAAGAAGGAAGCCTCTTCTAATGATGATGTACAAGAAAGCCTGCAAACACTGAAGACAATAGACTAAGGACATGGATTACTGGAACCGTCCTGTGGTCTGGTGAGACCAAGATAAAATTACTGGGTTCAGATTCTGTCAATCATGTATGGCGGCAATTAGGTGGGGAATACAAAGACAAGTGTGCCTGCCTACAGTCCGGCATGGTGGTGGGAGCTCCATGATCCATGATCAGTGCTGCCGGCTGTGGGGAGCTACAGTTCACTGAGGAAACCATGAATGCCAACATGTACTGTGACATACTGAAGAAGAGCATGATCCCCTACCTTCAGAAATGGGGCTGCAGAGCAGTATTCACACATGATAACGACCCCAAACGCACCCCTAAGATGATTACTGCCTTGATATACAAACTGAGGGTAAACGTGCTGCACTGGCCAAGCCTCTACAGACCTAAACCCTATTGAGCCTCTGTGGGGTATTCTCACACAGAAGATAGAGGAGCGAAAGGTCTCTAACATCCATCAGCTTTCACGATGGTCTCCCTTTCCTTGGAGACTTGTGACTGCATTTGACCTAAGTCTCATTCCTGAATTGAGACTTCATTTTACTCATGTCCTTTTCCTTTGGCACTGGAGGAGTTAATGTTAGTCTCTGTTGCCAACAGGCTAGCTGGGCCTTGTCCAGGTGTGGCCACTCTGTGATCACCTCTGCCTTTATAGCATCACAGGGTTCCAGCATGCTTTGCTGGAGATTGAACTTCATTCCTGGCCAAGATCCTGAGGTGTAAGGAGCTCTGTGGAGAACCTCTTAAGGTTCCTTTACACGCCGCCACAGGGGTAGCAACAGGTATCCACCGCACGTGCACGCGCGTGTTTTTAATGGTGGATACCGATTGCCGATGCCGCATACACACGCCGACACTGCGTGCTCCACTGAAGGCATTTTTGTTCCTTGGAAGTGCCGACAGCTCCTGCGGCTTACTATCTGTTGAATACCTTCCCTGGTTTACACGCCGCTACCACACAGGAATATGGGCGTATATATTTCGCGCCGCAAGTACATAGGCGTGACAGAAATGTGTATTATGTGACGCTTGTACGCTGATTGGACAACGCAATAGCATCATGATTGGCCAGCCTGCGCAGGAAGGACGGCTAATACATGACGCCATTGCAATTGTGTAGTGTGAATGGTCAGCTCATTAAAGGGATCCTGTCACCCCCAAAACACCTTAAAAGCTGTCCCTAGAGCATAGTAACACTCACCCTACACTCCTTTTAGCTCCTAAATGCAGCAAGTGAAAATGAAGATAAATGTTATTACAGTACCTCATTAGGGATGATAATTAGTGACTATGCTATTCATACTGTAAAGATAAAATATGGAGGGGGACAAGAGGCGCAATAGTGCCCTTACACTAGTGACACTTATATACAGTGGTGGTGCTGTGAAGCTGCTCACCTGGTCCAGTTGTGATCCCCACAACTGGTTTGAAGGCATTTTTGGAAACGATGTTCCAGCTGCTGCAGGACCTCCACCGACCACTGGATAGTGGTATGTATCAAAGAAATGATGGGAGTGCTGGTGTCTCACGGTCCGCGCTGCTTCTGGGTTAAATAAACTCACCAAAGAGCCAAATCGATTTCCATCCTTTTATTCCTCCTCTCTCCTACGCGTTTCGGCGCCTATCCTGGCACCTTCATCAGGGATATTACATCAGACAGTGGGGTTTTTATAGCCCCAAACTTCCAAAAAACAGGGTGTTGTCTGTGTACCTGTGATGTCATTTGCATCATCCAAAATGGGAGGATCTCCTCATTTTCCCACTCTTTTTATAAAAAGCTTAACAAATCTCCAAAATCACTGAGTATAATGCATATTCCATTCATAAAAAGATGCCTTCAATGTCCCTGATAAAAAAAGTTAAAAATAATGCATGAAATTGCAGAAATCAGCGATAAGAAATCTTCCTGATACAAAAATACAAAAACTTTTCACAATGCTTCATATGAGGTTAGAACCTGGGACTTCCACATCAGTAAGTATCGATTCAGGAGATCAGTGGTATACACCACCCGCTCTTTGGATATCAAAGTTGTGGGTGTAAGAGATAAAATACTATAAAAAGCTGATTATAAAAATCTCAAATTCGTAGGCCACGCAAATACCTTGCCTGTGCCCAGATTACACGCCACCACCATAGGGATTGTGCCTTCCTGTTTTTGAGCACGGCTCAGCACCAGGTATTCTAAGGAACGCCGGAGCACAGGGAGGAATTTACTGATTTACACGCCGCCATTTCGTAGTGATTTCATGGCAACAGGCACAATTGTCCCCGATGCCTGCCAGTTTCTGCCTTCCTGTGGTGGCATTGTAAAGGGACCCTTATGGTAGTGGATGGGACCAGTGCTCCCACCGGCTTTCCCTAGTGAGGGTTAACATCAGGACCAGTGGGGGGCTTACTGTCACATGTCGCGTTCAGGGTGCGGACGAGAGTGTGTGATTTGTACGCAAGCATGCGCATGCGTACAAATCGCACAGGCAAATGAATGGGAGCGCACGGTCAAGAGCAGCACCGTGCATCCCCATAATAAACATAGGGACTTGCGGTGTCTGCGCTCACATGGCGGTTCCCCTCCGCAGAACGCTGCAGAGGGGAACTCCAGTGTGAAGTCACCCTAAGGCTTCAGTAAATGGTGTCCTCTCCTGTAAGATCTGCTCCTGTGACATTCACTTCTGTCATCAGTCACCGCCTTATTCATTCTGCGGGCGGCTCTGGTGATGGAGGAGACATCAGGACCAGAAGCTGTGGGCGGCACAGTCTCTGTCCAGCCACTAACAATAGGGAGGCTGGGACCAGTAGTACGGTCCAGTCTGGCAGTATGGGTGTGTGCAGTCCAGCTGGAGTAATCAGCTCTCTGCTTCAGACAATTAGAAAGCACCGCACCCTACTAAACCTCACAGCATATTCCTGGAGTCTGCCGGATATAGCCTTGTTCTCCTCTGGTTCAGTCCTGTGTACTCAGCTCTCACCTTGTGTATGTGATTCCTGTTGTGACCCCGGCCTGTTTACTGACTACTCTTGAGGCTTCTGATTGTGACTTTTCTCTGCCCTCCTGGTTCTGACCCGGCTCCTGACTATTATTGTCATTTCACACCACCAATTATCAGATAACTCTGTGTCCTCAGCCTACTGGTCCCTGTGTAAGTCCAGACCCATGTATAGGGGTTAGAGGGTGAAGGACAATCCCTGGGATATGGAGGGTGGAGTAGATAGCGCCAGGTCTGTTTGTGGCTGCCATCTTTTGAGCTGTCAGGTGATCACATGATTGTGATATGTCTGGACTCCACCACCGATAAAGCAGCCACAGCCGTGACTGAGAAGAATCTGTGACTTCTCTGCATTCAGTGGTCACTACTCACCTGGGCGGTGATCTGTAGGGATCTCCTCTGTCCTCCGCTCATCACCCCTCACATAGGTCTCTGGAGGATTAATATGGGGCAGATCTTCACCCTGAAACAAAGATTATAAAGTCACAGACAGATGGAGAAGTCCCATCTATGATCAGCTGTAATCTGCCATCTCCACCGTTCTCATTACACAAGTATAACACATCTAATAGTGGAGGAGAAAACAAGACTGAGACAAGATCTTCACAGCCGTCTACACATCATAGGGAGATCTCATCACACCTTCTCTCCATCTACCTGATGATCCGGAGGAACATCGGGATCTTCTTCTTTACAGTCCTGTGGGAGAAGAGGACGGGGACATCTCTCTGGTGTTGTCCTCTTACTGGATAGACCTGGAGGAGACACATACAGGACTGAATTCATTCTTTACATACAGATCATTATAGGCCGTGTGGATTTAGTCCTGTCTATTACCTGCTGATGTGAGGGGATCCTCCATCATGACCATGTCCTTGTACAGATCTCTGTGTCCTTCTAAATACTCCCACTCCTCCATGGAGAAATAGACGGCGACGTCCTGACATCTTATAGGAACCTGACACATACAATGATAGCGCGGTCATCATTCCCCCATCCCTTCATAGCGTTACTGTATAATGTCCCAGCAGCAGCAGCATTCCCAGCAGTGTCACCTCTCCAGTCAGCAGCTCCATCATCTTGTAGGTGAGTTCTCGGATCTTCTGCTCATTGATGTCCTCATGTATCAGGGGTGAGGTGGAGGCCCCGTGATTGGGCTCAGGGCTCTTCCCTCACACTGTACAGGCTCCTGACAGCACAGATCACTCCAGCTCTTCTTCACCACTGTGTAATCCTGGTTATGGAGAGGAGACACATTAATAAATCTCCAGTCTCCAGACATTTCCAGAGTCCTCACCTCTCCTGTCCTCTGTTCTTCTGTCCATAGATAAGAATGATGTGATGTGACATCTCTCACCTCTCCAGTAACAAGGAAGAGGATCTCTAGGGTGAGGGGTAAGATCCTCTCCGCCATCTTGTCCCTGTCCAGATCCATCCTTGATGGTCAATCAGGAGAATTCTCTTCTATAGAAGATGTGAGAGGATCCGATATTGTAGAGACCTGAATGGGGGAAGATGAGCTCCGGTTTCTCCCGCAGGTTCAGCTCTGCAGATACTGAGCTCAGGGTAGCGTCTAGATCAGAGTTGAATTTTGGAGGGGGCGGAGTGATTTCATAAAATCATGACGTCACTGGAATGGGCGGGGCCTCCGCCGTCCAATGGAAGCTTTAGCAGCGTTCCTCAGTCAGTGTGTATTGTGTGGGGCGGGCTCCCTGTGCTGAGCTCCTGATCCTGTGGTGAGCTGTGCGGCCTCTGGAGCAGCCTGTGCCGGGGAGAGGAAGGAGAGCAACGACTGAGGAGAGGACTGAGGTGGGAGAAGAAATCCAGGGCGTTGTGTGTGGTGTGGTGTTATATACAGGGGCATCCAGGGGCGGTGTGGGGTGTATATACAGGGGCATCCAGGGGGCGGTGTGGGGTGTATATACAGGGGCATCCAGGGGGCGGTGTGGGGTGTATATACAGGGGCATCCAGGGGGCGGTGTGGGGTGTATACAGGGGCATCCAGGGGGCGGTGTGGGGTGTATATACAGGGGCATTCAGGGGCTGTGTGGGGTGTATACAGGGGTATCCAGGGGACGGTGTGGGGTGTATACAGGGGTATCCAGGGGACGGTGTGGGGTGTATACAGGGGTATCCAGGGTGCTGTGTGTGGTGTGTATACAGGGGTATCCAGGGGCGGTGTGGGGTGTATATACAGGGGCATCCAGGGGCGGTGTGGGGTGTATACAGGGGTATCCAGGGGACGGTGTGGGGTGTATACAGGGGTATCCAGGGTGCTGTGTGTGGTGTGTATACAGGGGTATCCAGGGGGCTGTGTGGGGTGTATATACAGGGGCATCCAGGGGCTGTGTGGGGTGTATATACAGGGGCATCCAGGGGGCTGTGTGGGGTGTATATACAGGGGCATCCAGGGGGCTGTGTGGGGTGTATATACAGGGGCATCCAGGGGGCTGTGTGGGGTGTATATACAGGGGCATCCAGGGGGCTGTGTGGGGTGTATATACAGGGGCATCCAGGGGGCGGTGTGGGGTGTATATACAGGGGCATCCAGGGGGCTGTGTGGGGTGTATATACAGGGGCATCCAGGGGCGGTGTGGGGTGTATATACAGGGGCATCCAGGGGGCGGTGTGGGGTGTATATACAGGGGCATCCAGGGGGCGGTGTGGGGTGTATATACAGGGGCATCCAGGGGGCGGTGTGGGGTGTATATACAGGGGCATCCAGGGGCGGTGTGGGGTGTATATACAGGGCATCCAGGGGGCGGTGTGGGGTGTATATACAGGGGCATCCAGGGGGCGGTGTGGGGTGTATATACAGGGGCATCCAGGGGGCGGTGTGGGGTGTATATACAGGGCATCCAGGGGGCGGGTGGGTGTATATACAGGGCATCCAGGGGCGGTGTGGGTGATATAAGGATACAGGGGGCATCCGGGGGTGTATAGGGGGTATCAAGGGGCAAGGTGGGGTGTATATCGGGGGCATCAGGGTAAGTGGGTGATACAGGGGGCATCCAGGGTGGGGTGTATGGGGTATACAGGGGCATCCAGGGGGGTGTGGGTTATACAGGGGCATCCAGGGGCGGTGTGGGGTGTATATACGGGGGCATCCAGGGGGCGGTGTGGGGTTGTATATACAGGGGCATCCAGGGGCGTGGGGGTGTATATACAGGGGCATCCAGGGGCGGTGTGGGGTGTATATACAGGGGCATCCAGGGGGCGGTGTGGGGTGTATATACAGGGGCATCCAGGGGCGCGTGTGGGTGTATATACAGGGGCATCCAGGGGCGGTGTGGGGTGTATATACAGGGCATCCAGGGGGCGGTGTGGGGTGTATATACAGGGGCATCCAGGGGCGGTGTGGGGTGTATATACAGGGGCATCCAGGGGGCGGTGTGGGTGTATATACAGGGGCATCCAGGGGCGGTGTGGGGTGTATATACAGGGGCATCCAGGGGCGGTGTGGGGTGTATATACAGGGGCATCCAGGGGGCGGGGTGTGGGGTGTATATACAGGGGCATCCAGGGGGCGTGTGGTGTAAACAGGCACCGGGGGTGTGGGGTGTATATACAGGGGCATCCAGGGGGCGTGTGGGGTGTATATACAGGGGCATCCAGGGGGCGTGTGGGGTGTATATACAGGGCATCCAGGGGGCTGTGTGGGGTGTATATACAGGGCATCCAGGGGCGTGTGGGGTGTGGGGTGTATATACAGGGGCATCCAGGGGCGTGTGGGTGTGGGTGGTGTGTATATACAGGGGCATCCAGGGGCGTGTGGGGTGTATATACAGGGGCATCCAGGGGCGTGTGGGTGTAATACAGGTGCATCCAGGGGCGTGTTGGGTGTAATACAGGGGCATCCAGGGGGCGTGTGGGGTGTATATACAGGGGCATCCAGGGGCGTGTGGGGTGTATATACAGGGGCATCCAGGGGGCGGTGTGGGTGTGGTTATATACAGGGCATCCAGGGGCGGTGGGGTGTATAACAGGGCATCCAGGGGTGTGGGGGTGTATATACAGGGCATCCAGGGGCGTGTGGGGTGTAATACAGGCATCCGGGGGCGGTGTGGGGTGTATATACAGGGGCATCCAGGGGGTGTGTGGGGTGTATATACAGGGGCATCCAGGGGCGGTGTGGGTGTTGGTTATACAGGGGCATCCAGGGGCGTGTGGGTTTGGTGTAATACAGGGGCATCCAGGGGGCTGGTGGTGGGGTGTATATACAGGGGCATCCGGGGGCGGTTGGTGTGGGGTGTTGGGTGTGTATATACAGGGGCATCCTGGGGCGTGTGGGGTGTGGGTGTATATACAGGGCATCCAGGGGCGGTGTTGGGTGTATATACAGGGCATCCAGGGGGCGTGTGGGGGGTGTATATACAGGGGCATCCAGGGCGGTTGGTGTATACAGGGCATCAGGGGGTGTGGGTGTTATACAGGGGCATCCATGGGGGGCTGTGGGTGTATATACAGGGGCATCCAGGGGGCTGTGTGGGTGTTATACAGGGGCATCCAGGGGCGGTGTTGGGTGTATACAGGGGCATCCAGGGGGCTGTGGTGTGTGGGATGTTGGGTGTATATACAGGGCATCCAGGGGGCTTGTGGGGTTTGTGGTGTATACAGGGGCATCCAGGGGCGGTGTTGGGTGTATATACAGGGGCATCCAGGGGCTGTGTGGGGTGTTGGTGTATACAGGGCATCCAGGGGCTGTGTGGGTTGTGGGTGTATACAGGGGCATCCAGGGGCTGTGTGGGTGTTGGGTGTATATACAGGGGCATCCAGGGGGCGTGTGGGGTGTTGGGTGTATACAGGGGCATCCAGGGGCGTGTGTGGGGTGTTGGGTGTTATACAGGGCATCCAGGGGGCTGTGGTGTGTGGGGTGTATATACAGGGGCATCCAGGGGGCTGTGTGGGTGTTGGTTATACAGGGCATCCTGGGGCTGTGTGGGGTGTTGGTAGTATACAGGGGCATCCAGGGGACGGTGTGGGTGTATAACAGGGGCATTCCAGGGGCTGTGTGGGGTGTGGGTGTATATACAGGGCATCCTGGGGCGTGTGGGGTGTTGGGTGTATACAGGGGCATCCTGGGGGCTGTGTGGGTGTTTGGTGTATACAGGGGATCCAGGGGACGGTGTTGGGTGTATACAGGGGCATCCAGGGGCTGTGTGGTGTTGGTGTATACAGGGCATCCATGGGGCTGTGTGGGTGTTGTTATACAGGGGATCCAGGGGACGGTGTTTGGGTGTATACAGGGGCATCAGGGGCTGTGTGGGGTGTTGGGTGTATACAGGGCATCCAGGGGGCTGTGTGGGTGTTGGGTGTATACAGGGCATCCAGGGGCTGTGTGGGGTGTTGGTGTATACAGGGGTATCCAGGGGCTGTGTGGGTGTTGGGTGTATACAGGGGTATCCAGGGGCTGTGTGGGGTGTTGGGTGTATATACAGGGGTATCCAGGGGACGGTGTGTGGGTGTATACAGGGGCATCCATGGGGGCGTGTGGGGTGTTGGTGTATACAGGGCATCCGGGGGCTGTGTGGGGTGTTGGGTGTATACAGGGGCATCCAGGGGACGGTGTTGGGTGTATACAGGGCATTCAGGGGCTGTGTGGGGTGTTGGGTGTATATACAGGGGCATCCTGGGGGCGGTGTGGGGTGTTGGTGATACAGGGCATCCTGGGGCTGTGTGGGGTGTTGGGTGTATACAGGGTATCCAGGGGACGGTGTTGGTGTATACAGGGGCATTCAGGGGGCTGTGTGGGTGTTGGGTGTATACAGGGGCATCCTGGGGGCTGTGTGGGGTGTTGGGTGTATACAGGGGTATCCAGGGGACGGTGTTGGGTGTATACAGGGGCATTCAGGGGGCTGTGTGGGGTTTGGGTGTATACAGGGGCATCCAGGGGGCTGTGTGGGGTGTTGGGTGTATACAGGGGCATCCAGGGGCTGTGTGGGGTGTTGGTGTATACAGGGGTATCCAGGGGCTGTGTGGGGTGTTGGGTGTATACAGGGGTATCCAGGGGGCTGTGTGGGTGTTGGGTGTATACAGGGTATCCAGGGACGGTGTGGGGTGTATACAGGGCATTCAGGGGCTGTGTGGGGTGTTGGGTGTATACAGGGGCATTCAGGGGGCTGTGTGGGGTGTTGGGTGTATACAGGGGCATCCAGGGGGCTGTGTGGGGTGTTGGGTGTATACAGGGCATCCAGGGGGCTGTGTGGGGTGTTGGGTGTATACAGGGGTATCCAGGGGACGGTGTGGGGTGTATACAGGGGCATTCAGGGGGCTGTGTGGGGTGTTGGGTGTATACAGGGGCATCCTGGGGGCTGTGTGGGGTGTTGGGTGTATACAGGGGCATCCTGGGGCTGTGTGGGGTGTTGGGTGTATACAGGGGCATCCTGGGGGCTGTGTGATGAAGAGGGTGGTGATACTGCAGTGTGTGATGTTACTTGCACTGGGCTGCATACGGGGAGGGGGGTGCAGGGAAGGAGAGTGTTGGCATTTGGGGCAAAACAGGGAAGGTGTTCTGTACTCGGACTATGGATCAATTTTACCTAGTGTCCATAGGAGTCAGGGAGGAGACGTATCACATCATCATTGTGATTCTTGTTTCCTTTATTATTTTCTGTTCTAGGTATTATGGATCTTCCTCCCGGTGGAGACCTTTCATCACTGCTCATCTCTCCAAGTGGAGGCTGCTGTCTGTACAATCCATGTGAGGCTGCTGAAGAGGTGACACTGCGGGATCCTGATCATCTCAGATAGGTGAGCATAATCCCTCCAAAAACCCATCCCTCCCTCCAACTGGCGCTCTCCCCCCCTCTCGGCCGCTTCGACCCCCCCCCCTCGGCCGCTCTCTCTCTCCCCCCCCCCCTCGGCCGCTCTCTCCCCCCCCCCCCCCTCGGCCGCCTCTCTCCCCCCCCCCCCCTCGGCCGCTCCCCCCCCCCCCCCCCCCCTCGGCCGCTCTCTCCCCCCCCCCCCCCCTCGGCCGCTCTCTCTCTCCCCCCCCCCCCTCGGCCGCTCTCTCTCTCCCCCCCCCCCTCGGCCGCTCTCTCTCTCCCCCCCCCCCTCGGCCGCTCTCTCTCTCCCCCCCCCCCCTCGGCCGCTCTCTCTCTCCCCCCCCCCCCTCGGCCGCTCTCTCTCTCCCCCCCCCCCCCTCGGCCGCTCTCTCTCTCCCCCCCCCCTCGGCCGCTCTCTCTCTCCCCCCCCCCCCCCCCTCGGCCGCTCTCTCTCTCCCCCCCCCCCCCCCTCGGCCGCTCTCTCTCTCCCCCCCCCCCCCTCGGCCGCTCTCTCTCTCCCCCCCCCCCCCTCGGCCGCTCTCTCCTCTCTCCCCCCCCCCCCTCGGCCGCTCTCTCTCTCCCCCCCCCCCCCTCGGCCGCTCTCTCTCCTCTCCCCCCCCCCCCCCTCGCCCGCTCTCTCTCACCCCCCCCCCCCCCCCTCGCCCGCTCTCTCTCACCCCCCCCCCCTCGCCCGCTCCCCCCCCCTCCCCCCCGGCCGCTCTCTCTCTCACCCCCCCCCCCCCCTCGGCCGCGCTCTCCCCCCCCCCCCCCCCCCCTCGGCCGCGCTCCTCCCCCCCCCCCTCGGCCGCGCTCCTCCCCCCCTCGGCCGCGCTCTCCCCCCCTCGGCCGCGCTCTCCCCCCCCCCCCCCCCCTCGGCCCGCTCTCTCTCTCCCTCTCCCCCCCCCCCCCCCCCCTCTGCGCCCTCTCTCTCTCCTCTCCCCCCTCGGCCGCTCTCCTCCCCCCCCCGCCGCCGCTCTCCCCCCCCCCCCCCCCCCTCCCTCGGCCGCTCTCTCTCTCTCTCCCCCCCCCCCCCCCCTCGGCCGCTCTCTCTCTCTCCCCCCCCCCCACCCCCTCGGCCGCCTCTCCATTCCCCCCCCCCCCCTCCCCCCTCGGCCGCTCTCTCCCCCCTCGGCCGCTCTCCTCCCTCTCCCCCCCTCGGCCGCTCTCTCCCCCCTCGGCCGCTCTCTCCCCCCTCGGCCGCTCTCTCCCCCCTCGGCCGCTCTCCCCCCTCGGCCGCTCTCTCCCCCCTCGGCCGCCTCTCCCCCCCGCCGCTCTCTCCCCCCTCGGCCGCTCTCTCCCCCCTCGGCCGCTCTCTCCCCCCTCGGCCGCTCTCTCCCCCCTCGCCGCTCTCTCCCCCCTCGGCCGCTCTCTCCCCCCTCGCCGCCTCCCTCCCCCCTCGGCCGCTCTCTCCCCCCTCGGCCGCTCTCCCCCCCTCGGCCGCTCTCTCCCCCTCGGCCGCTCTCTCCCCCCTCGGCCGCTCTCTCTCCCCCCCCCCCCCCCTCCCCGCCTCTCCCCCCCCCCCCCCCTCGGCCGCTCTCTCCCCCCCCCCCCCCTCGGCCGCTCCTCCTCCCCCCCCCCCCCCCCCCCCCCTCGGCTCGCTCTCTCTCCCCCGCGAGAGAGAGAGAGCGAGGCTCGCTCTCTCTCCCAACTTTGCCTTTTGGGGACTAGGCACCCTAAAAGATCAATTAGACCGCAAGACAGATGGCTGAGGGGCGCATGGGAGGTTATTGCTAGCATATTTAGGGCCTCCGTGTTGGGCACTTGTGTCGCCTAGTCGATGTGGCTGCAGCACTGGAATCCAAGAAAATGGGCAATGTACCTATAAAGGAGTTATTGTCCACTCTCCCCCACAACAAGGGGCTAACCTTTCTAGCCGACACTTCTGCTGATTACTTGAAATTGGCGGCTAAGTCAGTAGCACTTACTAATTCAGCACGCCGAGCTGTCTGGTTGAAGACCTGGCCAGGAGATGTCCAGTTGAATGACATTTTTGAGAAGTAGTGATCCATCCTTCCCTACATCCACCTTTTAAAGCTCATTCCTTTTGGAGGAGATAATTCTCCAATAAGAAGTTTCCTAAGAAGTCCCAATATTCCTGGACTGTGAGAAGAGACAAGAAGTCAGGGTTCATGTTCAAGAACACCTCTGAGCATGAGAAATCCTCCAAATGACGGGTTGTTCCAGGTGGGGGGAAGACTTACTTCCGCTCTCCCAGCCTTGTCCAGCATAACCACCTGCACCTGGATCCAGAAGATCATTCAGGACAGCCAGAGGCTGGAATTTCTCGACCCCTATGGGACTTTCATAATAACTCTAGTCAGCAGTCCAAACACTGGGCCCTTGTAGCCGAGAGAATGTCTGTTTCACAAGGGTGTCTTACAGGAGGTTCCTGTGACAGAAAGGGGCAGAGGACTTAGTGCCCATTGTACCAGAGCAGTTGCCACTTCCTGGGCGGAACGGACTGATGTGCTTTTAGAGCTCATCTGTTGAGCTGCTACTTGGTCTTCTCCTAATACCTTTTTCAACTATTACCAGCTTGACTTATCTTCCACTTCTGAGGTGACCTTCGGTAGATCGGTCCTTCAAGCGGTGATCCCTCCCTAAGTTTTTTTCCTTTTCTCTGGAACCTCTCAGCTAGTGCTGTCATGGCGATGATGGAAAGAGCTAAATTACTTACCAGTAATGGATTTTTTTCAGAACCATGACCGCACTACCACTCCCATCCCCCCCTCCCCCCTTTTTCTTCCTGGTTGGTGTTTCCACATGTGGGGTGTTTATTTTAATTGTTTCTTTTTCCCTTCGCCTTCCATGACAGCATTGTTGTCCACCCTATTGGGGGACAGGAACACAGAGAGGTTAAAAGCCCCCCTTCCTCAGTACTCCAGTGTCTTCCTGTCCCCCTTGGGGCATAGAGAGGTTCCAGTGCTGTCGGGCCGACATTGGGGTGTACTTACAGCCAGGCCAGGGATGGACGTCGGGGGTGGCCTCCTCCTCCTTCTCGGGGCTCCCGTGGTGGGACCATCCGGCCTTCCTGCGTCCTCCGGGGCAAAGCAGGCCGTGTATTGAAGTGGCGGAGGCCTGTTCAGCTCTCCGGCGTCTCCCTCCTCCAGCTGCCGCCCCTGGTGCATTCATTGGAGGTGCCGCGGCGGCACTTCCGGTTTCGGGATGGCACTTCCGGTTCCGGGCGGCGGCTCCTGTTCGGGCTGCGGCGGGCTGGACGCGGCTCCAGGGAACCCAGCAGGCCTATCGCGTGCTACTGCCGGTGACGAGGAGGAGGGAGGGAACAGGTGTTCCTCGTTTGGGGCACGGTACTTCTGGATAAGTACCCACTGGAAGCTACACCCAGGTAAGGCTGATCCCTGAAGACATGGAGGATGAAAGGTCTTCCACCTCTGCTTCTGCAGAGCCCAGCGTTCCCCCAGCTCATGTGTTTCTGGGGGTGGTTACTAGGGGTAGAGTTAATTAGCGCCCTGCACTCACACTGGGACTCCCTTCTCTTCCCTTTTTTTCTTTAGGGAGACAAGGGCCCGCCTGTGAAAGGGAGCAAAAACCCGTCCAGGAAATGTGGCTGCGGCACGAAATTTCCCTCTTCCTACAAAAAGAAGTTGGTCAGCCATGTACTGACAGTGTTGTCAGGGAAGAATCCCCATTCCTGCTTGAGGAGCTCCAATCCATGGTTAGACATGAAGTTCAAGCGGTTAGGGAAGAGGTACAGGCTTCTATCTCGGCACTACCGGTTTTTGCTGCAGCATCCAGGCCTTCCCCTCCGAAAAAGAGGAAGCTCCAGGATTGTGACTCTGTGGATCTCATGGAGGCTGCCCAGAGCTCAGCATCAGAGGACGGCGAGGATGTTGCCTCTGTCCAGGCACGAGAATCTGGACACTACTATTTTTCCGCGGAGTCCATGGGTGAATTGCTGGACGCTGTCAGAAGTACCATGAGAGTAGACGTGGTGGAATCTCCTTCTGTGCAGGATGAAATATTCAGAGGCCTGAAGGATAAGCGGCAGTTGGACTTCCCGGTCCATGAGGTCATCCGGGATCTCATGCGCTGGGAGTGGGAGTCTCCGGAAAAAAGGCTGATCACCCCATCCGAGTTAAAACGGAGGTCCTGAAGGTGGACATCCAGGTGGCAAGGGTAGCAAAAAAGACTGCGTTACCTTTTGAAGATTCCTCCCAGTTGAAGGACCCCCTCGATCGTAAGATGGAGAGTGTCCTCAAAAAATCCTGGGAGGCGACAGCTATGTCTTTAAAGGTGAACATTACATGTGTGGCCAGGTCTCTCTTTAAGTGGATCACCCAGATGGAAGAACTCGTACTGCAGGGTACTCCCAGGGAGGAGCTTTTGGACTCCATTCCACTTCTAAGACGTGCTACGGGCTTCCTGGCCGATGCCTCTGCTTAGTCAATCCGCATTGGCACCAGGTGCGTAATGTTGGCTTACACAGCTTGCAGGGCAATGTGGCTTAAAATGTGTAATGGGGATGTGACGTCTAAGCTCAAGTTTTGTGGCATCCCCTTTCAGGGGTCCGCCGTTGGATGACATCCTGGAAAAGGTGTCAGACCGGAAGAAGTGTTTCCCGGAACAGAAGCCCTTTCGGGGGCAGTCCTTATGGCCTGAGCGCAGCCAGCCCTCCCAGTATAAAGGGAAGGGTAAGTCCGGCCTCTGGGCCGACCAGAAAGGGGACAAGGTCCATGATGGTCCTGCATTTAGTCGGTAGCATGGGCTCAGGCTCATTCCCAACTTCTCCAGGAACACATACTGAGTTCCTGGGACAGACATCAGGATTCCTTAAACTCGTGGGTCTGGACCCCGGGGAGGGTGATGGCCTCACTTTCCTGGTGGATGAATCCCAGGAACCTTCGGACGGGGGTGGCCTGGCTGCAGGCTCCTGTGACCTCCGTTACCACAGATGCCAACGGTTCCGGTTGGGGCGCGATGGTGGATCGTACACCGTTCCAGGGGATTTGGAGTCGCTGGGTCAGTCGCCAGTCTTCAAACTTCCGTGAACTTCTGGTGGTGGAGGAGGCACTTCATGCTGCAGCTCACGTTCTCCGGGGTCATCATGTCAAGGTCCTGTCAGACAACATGACTACGGTTGCCGCCTTACAGCACCAAGGCAGTACTCGAGGCTTACACTTGCAGGTGCTCGCAAGAGGAATCTTTTCGTGGGTAGAGCACCATCTTCTCTCCTTATCGGCAGTACATCTGAAGGGAACGCACAATGTACAGGCAGATTTCTTGAGCTGCACAGTGGTCCACCCAGGAGAATGGAGCCTCCATCCGGAAGTATTTCGCTCTCTTACGGACAGGTGGGGAGTCCATTCGATCGACTTGTTCCCTTCGGGCTCGAATGCAAAGGTGCCGACCTTTTTCTCCCTGATGCGGTCGGACCATCCTCTGGGGCTGGACGCCTTCGCCCATCTCTGGGACTTCCGGTTGTTGTATGCATTTCCTCCAATCCCGCTGCTTCCCAAGACGTTGCAAAAGATTCGGGCAGAGGGGGTGACGGCTATCCTGGTGGCTCCCCTGTGGCCCAAGCGGGTGTGGTATGGCGCCATCCGAGACCTGTGCCTGGAGGGACCGATTATGTTGCCCCACAAACTCGACCTACTGTCCTAGGGTCCTATGTTTCACCCTGCGCCTCAATGGCTCAATCTGGCGGCCTGGCTGTTGAGGCCGAGATCCTGAGGACCAAGGGTCTCTCCCAGGCAGTGATCCGTACACTTCAGCAGAGCAGGAAGCCTGTGATGAACGCTATTTACAGGAAGGTCTGGAAACTGTTCCTGTCCTGGTGTGGTCCTTCCATCCCGGACATACATCATCCTAATGTGGCCCAATTCTTGGATTTTTTTGCAGCACGGCTTGGATTTGGGGCTTCGACTGAGCATTTTTAAAATCCAGGTGTCTGCGTTTGGGGCTGTTTTTGACCAGGATCTTGCTTCCCATCGATGGATCAAGCGGTTTTTTACTTCTGCTTGTAGGCTCATCGGAGCAGATATGCAGAGCTGCTACGTGGTCGTCCCTCCACACTTCTTCTCACCACTATAGGTTAGATCTGTCCTTCAGTCGGGATCTGTCCTTTGGTAGGAATGTCCTACAGGCAATAATCACACCCTGAGGAGTATCGGTGGTATTTCTCCAATGCTGTCGTGGAAGGCGAAGGGAGAAAACTGAATTAGTCCTTACCGGTAATTCCTTTTCTTGGAGCCTTCCACGACAGCATCAGTTTCTCCCCGCTCCCTTGTTAGTGTTTGTATCCGGTTTGTATCAGGTAATCCATGGCTAAGGGTGATCTTGGTAAACACTGGAGTACTGAGGAAGGGGAGGGGCTTTTAACCTCTCTGTGTTCCTGTCACCCAATAGGGCGTGGACGACATCCTCCAATACTGTCGTGGAAGGTTCCAAGAAATGGAATTAACGATAAGGACTAATTCAGGTTTTTTTTTTTTGGTGGTGGCTTGTACTAGTGGTTTTTTTTTGTAGTCCTCTCCATACTCTGTAACCAACTGAGGCAGAGAGGGGGTGCTGCCCCTTTTTTTTTTTTTTTTTTTTTTTTTTTTTTTTTTTTTTTCAGGGGGTTCCTGTCCTGGATGGGCAGAACCTCTCTCAGGTGGTGCTGTCATGGCTCCAGAAAAAAAACATTACTGGTAAGTAATTTAGCTTTATGATCCCCATATCGCCATTACGGTTCCTGGAAAAAAACACACAACTTTTCTCTATGGACCTCTGGTCCGTGTTTATGGTACCGTATTCCGTCACCACTATGAGCGCTCTGGTTCAGCTGCCGTAGATGTACAGTAAACCGCCGACCAATTAGAAGCCCGCATGTAACGTCATGCGACAATATTAGCTGCTGCCATCTGGTTGGAGAGATAAGCGTGTATAAATACAGCGGTGGTCACCACGGGTGATCTACAGTAAATACAGTATAATCACTCCTGCATGCCCTGTTAGGCGGGCATGCTTAAAAAAATAATAGTCTTTGCTAGGTCTTATTTTCATGGAGTCCCTATATTTAGCAGTTCTGCAAGCCCCCCTACCATGCCTTCTTTTAGGGAAAACGCGGTACTAGTCATCTTTCTTTCTACTTCCTTCTGCTCCTCCCTTTATTGCCTTCTTCTACTCCTACCACTTCTACCCTCACCCTCCCCTTTCTATACTTTATCGCTTCTTTATGGCTTTTTTGTAGGGCTTTGGCATTTATTTTTTTGCACTATCCTAGGAGATGTTCTCCGTGGCATGAGGTTCACCTAGGTCCCCTCCGAACTGACTTTTTTTTTTTTTTCCTTTCAGCGCTATCTGGACGGCTCACGTGGACACAAGCTCCCTGACACCGGTATCCTCGCTACAAGATTGAATGACCTTGAGTTGCAGAGGATACATACCCACGCTCGTGTCCTCCAATGTATTCAACAAGGAAGGAATTTTATCATAAATACAGAAATTTGATTTTTCAACAATTTTCACAACTAAAGTGCAGGGGACCCTGGTCCAGAAGGTTTCTGCTTTCATTGTCACTTATCTCTGATGTCACTTAATTTATATCTTGATTTGTAAAGATGATTGTTCTACATTTGTGTAAATATATTTCTTTCTCCTTTTTGTTAGAATTATTTATATATTTGCTTTAATAAAACAGAAAAGAATGTGTTGAATTTTCATTTCTTTAATTATAAATCTGTGTGACCTCAGTGAACAGTAACTGCTGGTTGGATCTGCAATTACAGTAACTCAGATCTACAGTATAGTACATAGATGGGTATACATAATATTAGAGGTTTCCACTAATAATTTCTCTTTTTATTTGCCCTAACACTTTCCTAATATGCATTAGCTAGCTACCCTGCTCCCATAAGCAGATCTCTCTGTGGTGCCTGTTGTTTTTCAGGCTCTGTTATTTGAGATCTGGGGATCATAATTGGCCGTACAGAACAGGGCACATCACTGGTGGGGGGCGGGGCTTAGTTACCCGCTGTTTACCATGGATACCAGCTCCCAGCGCTTGCTGAGAGGCGCTGGGAGCTGGCTGATCGCTTGTCTCCTGGTGTTACACGCAGCCATTTAGAGCAGGTTCTAAAACCTGGCGATTGATCGCTGGTTGATGCGCCCTGTCACACTCCTCAATATCGCTGCAACGTCATGTGCAGCAGCGATCGTGCACGCAATATTGACGTGTTGGACATCCCCATTAGGCTCACATACGCCAAATCTGTATACGGGCTTGTTCAGACATCTATGCACATCGCTTCAATCTCTGAACACTGACTGGCCATGGCTCCCCCAACCTATAGTGACAGCCTCAAATAAATAGATGAAGACTTCATTCTTTGGTCGGGAGAGCCTCAACCAGTCTGTGCATTGTGGTCTGAGAATGTACTGATGTGCATGGATGTATGAATGAGCCCTAATAGACAGTAATGTTCCCTGAAATCAAGAACCTCAGTGCAACAACTCTGATCTAGTCACCTCTGTAGTGAGACATCTGGAATAGAGTTACTGTACAGAGGATGTCCTAAAGCACAGAAATCATAAACCTCAGTGCAACAGCTCCGATCTTGTTATTTCTTTAGTGAGACATTTAGAATGAAGTTGTAGTAAGTTTCATTATTTCTTCACAATCATAGAAGATTACAGCCCCTATTCAAGAAGGACAGAATATTGCATGCCAGTATTAAAGGGTGAGGGAAAGAAAGCTGAGCCACTTTGTGAGTTTTTCTGTACATTAATAAAAATAGCTTTATTTTTGTTATCCCTTTTCATAGTTTAAAAAATTACACCCATCCCTGATTATTACTCATTTTCAGTAGAATTCCACTTTTCTTGTCTGCCCGCCTATCTTGGTCATCACCACCATTTTGAAGAGCAGGTAGACATTTGCGACGAGAGTCGTGAGCGTGTCAGAGGACAGACAACAAAATCATCATAATTTACATCACAAAAGTGACAAAAATGACAACATACACTATGACAAGAATGTGTGCAGTACTAGAGTACATTTATGTCACTTCTGTGATATAAATTATGAGGACTCTGTTATGCTTCTCCTCGCAAGGTTCCACCCACTCTTCAGAAATGTTAGTCCTGCAGCCGGGGAAAAGTCAAAATGGAGAAAAACTGAACAATCAGTGGTGTGTGTAAATGTGGCGCCCAACAGGTCAGGACGCCACATAGGGGTACTACACCCACAAAGGAGTGTGTAGTATCCCTGTGACTAGGATGTCGCATAAGGGGCCCTCATACACCCATCCACACACCTTAGAGTAGGGGATCTGGGTGGACCTGTTTCCAGGGAGCCCCAGTCCCGGTGGGTTAGTGAGAAGAGTTCGAGAGCTCTGTTGGGAAACGAGGAGTAGAAGACGGCGGAGGAGCCGTCGTTACAGAATGGGACTCTAGGGATATCAGGAGTTGCGGTGCGCCCGAATCTGGACCCGGTACAACTACCAACCGAGGGGTTCAGTCCCGGAACGCAGGACTGGCTTTCGCTATTAAGTTATGGACGAATGCTGGTCTAATCCTCAAAAAGCACCGTATAGGGTCCAGAGGAGGGTCCCCCAGAGAGAGCCTGAGGGAGCTGGCTGAAGGCTCTGTGCGCGGGAGCGCTGAAGGGAGGCAGAAGAGAGAGAGCAGTGAGGGACAGGCAAGGAACGGCAGGCACACCACCGAAGGTCCTAAATGAGCTATCCCGGTTCCCTGGTGACTACCAAGGCCAGGAAGACCCGAAAGACTGTACCACCTGCTTGCCTGCACTAAGAACTTGCCAGTAAACCCGTTCAGAGCTAAAGACTGTGGAGTATTCATTCCTCTTGGCTGATGAGCCACCTTCCTTTTCAGCACTAGTGACAGGGCCGCCTGAGGAACCGCCTCACAGCACAAAAGACTTAATTACATGATCACTGCCCCGGGGATCCCACTCCACCTACGGGAGCGTAACCATCTTGCTGCTTCACCATAACCCTGGAGGACTGTCCCACAGCGCCGGTAACATTACCGGAACCATAGGTGGCGTCACAAACTCTTATTATTTTTATTTTTACTCTTTACCCCCTTTTTAGCGACCACCAGGGCAATGGGCCAGGCACATGCCACCTGTGATATCCCCCGTGAAACCAAGTGCCCGAGACCGGGTACCCATGGCCCTGGGGTGGGTCATAATTATATTACAAAAAGAAATTATACATACAAGTATATATAATTCATATGCCACTAGATTGGAATCTGTGAGGAGGTCCTGGTATTAACTCTAGTCTGGTGGTTTCCGTCATGAGCCGTCTAGATTGGAGTTTATGCTATGAGGACCTCGCTCTATCAACTCCATTCTAGTCATCTCAGTAACAAACTCTGTATGCTGCGCTCTGTGACACTTCAGACGAGGCTCCGCATAATCTTCAGAAAAAAATATGCTTCTAGCCACCTCATCACCAAACTGTACAGAGTAGAAGCTATGGGGAGGTCCTCAAAAAATTCATGCCGATCTAGACAACTCACTGGTGAATCAGCTAGAATGTAGTTGCTAAAATGAGACCCTCAAAAAATCCACTCCGATCTAGACGGCTCACTGGTGAATCAGCTAGAACGGAGTGGCTAAAATGAGGTCCTCAAAAAAATCCACTACGATCCAATGTGTATATTAGGAGGACTCTCGGCTGCGCTCTGTTACGTTTTTTGCCTTGAGGCTCCTCCCAGTCTTCAAAAAAACATTCCAGTCACCTCAGTACCAAACTGTACAGAATGTAGTTAGTAAAATGAGGTCCTCAAATAATCCACTCTGATCTAGACGGCTCACTGGTGAATCAGCTAGAACAGAGTGGCTAAAATGAGGCCCTCAAATAATCCACTCTGATCTAGACGGCTCACTGGTGAATCAGCTAGAACAGAGTGGCTAAAATGAGGCCCTCAAATAATCCACTCTGATCTAGACGGCTCACTGGTGAATCAGCTAGAACAGAGTGGCTAAAATGAGGCCCTCAAATAATCCACTCTGATCTAGACGGCTCACTGGTGAATCAGCTAGAACGGAGTGGCTAAAATGAGGCCCTCAAAAAATCCACTATGATACAATGTGTATATTAGGAGTACTTTCGGCTGCGTTCTGTTACGTTTTTTGCTTTGAGGCACCTCCTATTCTTCGGAAAAAAAACATTCCAGTCACCTCAGTACCAAATTGTACAGAATGTAGTTACTAAAATGAGGTCCTCCAAAAATCCACTCTGATCTAGACGGCTCACTGCTGAAGCAGCTAGAATAGAGTGGCTAAAATGAGGTCCTCCAAAAATCCACTCTGATCTAGACGGCTCACTGCTGAATCAGCTAGAACAGAGTGGCTAAAATGAGGCCCTCAAATAATCCACTCTGATCTAGACGGCTCACTGCTGAAGCAGCTAGAACAGAGTGGCTAAAATGAGGCCCTCAAATAATACACTCCGATGTAGACGGCTCACTGCTGAATCAGCTAGAACAGAGTGGCTAAAACGAGGTCCTCAAAAAATCCACTCTGATCTAGACGGCTCACTGCTGAATCAGCTAGAACGGAGTGGCTAAAATGAGGTCCTCAAAAAATCCACTCCGATGCAATGTGTATATTAGGAGGACTCTCGGCTGCGCTCTGTTACGTTTTTTGCTTTGAGGATCCTCCCATTAATGGAAAAGCTCAATTAGAGTCACCTCAGTACCAAACTGTACAGAATGTAGTTAGTAAAATGAGGTCCTCAAATAATCCACTCTGATCTAGACGTCTCACTAGTGAATCAGCTAGAACAGAGTGGCTAAAATGAGGCCCTCAAAAAATCCACTATGATACAATTTTGTATGTTATGAGGACTCTCGGCTGCGTTCTGTTACGTTTTTTGCTTTGAGGCACCTCCTATTCTATGAAAAAAAACATTCCAGTCACCTCAGTACTAAACTGTACATAATGTAGTTACTAAAATGAGGTCCTCAAATAATCCACTCTGATCTAGACGGCTCACTGGTGAATCAGCTAGAACAGAGTGACTAAAATGAGGCCCTCAAAAAATCCACTCTGATCTAGACGGCTCACTAGTGAATCAGCTAGAACGGAGTGGCTAAAATGAGGCCCTCAAATAATCCACTCTGATCTAGACGGCTCACTGCTGAATCAGCTAGAACAGAGTGGCTAAAATGAGGCCCTCAAAAAATCCACTCTGATACAATGTGTATATTAGGAGGTCTTTCGGCTGCGTTCTGTTACGTTTTTTGCTTTGAGGCACCTCCCAGACTTCAAAATAACATTCCAGTCACCTCCGTACCAAACTGTATATTATGTAGTTGCTAAAATGAGGTCCTCAAATAATCCACTCTGATGTAGACGGCTCACTGGTGAATCAGCTAGAACAGAGTGGCTAAAATGAGGTCCTCAAAAAATTCACTCTGATCTAGACGTCTCACTGCTGAATCAGCTAGAACGGAGTGGCTAAAATGAGGTCCTCAAAAAATCCACTATGATACAATGTGTATATTAGGAGGACTCTCGGCTGCGCTCTGTTACGTTTTTAGCTTTGAGGCACCTCCTATTCTATGAAAAAAAACATTCCAGTCACCTCAGTACTAAACTGTACATAATGTAGTTGCTAAAATGAGGCCCTCAAATAATCCACTATGAGACAATTTTGTATGTTATGAGGACTCTCAGCTACGCTCTGTTACGTTTTTTCCCGTGAGGCTCCCCCAGACTTCGAAAAAATCAATTCCAGTCACCTCAGTACAAACTATACAGAATGTAGTTGCTAAAATGAGGTCCTCAAAAAATCCACTCTGATCTAGACGTCTCACTGCTGAATCAGCTAGAACGGAGTGGCTAAAATGAGGCCCTCAAAAAATCCACTATGATACAATTTTGTATGTTATGAGGACTCTCGGCTGCGCTCTGTTACGTTTTTTGCTTTGAGGCACCTCCCATTCTTCGAAAAATAACATTCCAGTCACCTTAGTACCAAACTGTACATAATGTAGTTACTAAAATGAGGTCCTCAAATAATCCACTCTGATCTAGACGGCTCACTGCTGAATCAGCTAGAACAGAGTGGCTAAAATGAGGTCCTCAAAAAATCCACTCTGATACAATGTGTATATTAGGAGGCCTTTCGGCTGCGTTCTGTTACGTTTTTTGCTTTGAGGCACCTCCCAGTCTTCAAAATAACATTCCAGTCACCTCCGTACCAAACTGTACATTATGTAGTTGCTAAAATGAGGCCCTCAAAAAATCCACTCTGATGTAGACAGCTCACTGCTGAATCAGCTAGAACGGAGTGGCTAAAATGAGGCCCTCAAAAAATCCACTACGATACAATTTTGTATGTTATGAGGACTCTCGGCTGCGCTCTGTTACGTTTTTTGCTTTGAGGCACCTCCTATTCTATGTAAAAAAACATTCCAGTCACCTCAGTACTAAACTGTACATAATGTAGTTACTAAAATGAGGTCCTCAAATAATCCACTCTGATCTAGACGGCTCACTGCTGAATCAGCTAGAACAGAGTGGCTAAAATGAGGCCCTCAAAAAATCCACTCTGATCTAGACGGCTCACTAGTGAATCAGCTAGAACGGAGTGGCTAAAATGAGGCCCTCAAATAATCCACTCTGATCTAGACGGCTCACTGCTGAATCAGCTAGAACAGAGTGGCTAAAATGAGGCCCTCAAATAATCCACTCTGATCTACACGGCTCACTGCTGAATCAGCTAGAACAGAGTGGCTAAAATGAGGTCCTCAAAAAATCCACTCTGATACAATGTGTATATTAGGAGGTCTTTCGGCTGCGTTCTGTTACGTTTTTTGCTTTGAGGCACCTCCCAGTCTTCAAAATAACATTCCAGTCACCTCAGTACCAAACTGTACATTATGTAGTTGCTAAAATGAGGCCCTCAAAAAATCCACTCTGATGTAGACGGCTCACTAGTGAATCAGCTAGAACAGAGTGGCTAAAATGAGGTCTTCAAAAAATCCACTATGATACAATGTGTATATTAGGAGGACTTTCGGCTGCGTTCTGTTACGTTTTTTGCTTTGAGGCACCTCCTATTCTATGAAAAAAAACATTCCAGTCACCTCAGTACTAAACTGTACATAATGTAGTTGCTAAAATGAGGTCCTCAAATAATCCACTCTCATCTAGACGGCTCTCTGGTGAATCAGCTAGAACAGAGTGGATAAAATGAGGTCCTCCAAAAATCCACTCTGATCTAGACGGCTCACTGCTGAATCAGCTAGAACAGAGTGGCTAAAATGAGGCCCTCAAATAATCCACTCTGATCTAGACGGCTCACTGGTGAATCAGCTAGAACAGAGTGGCTAAAATGAGGCCCTCAAATAATCCACTCTGATCTAGACGGCTCACTGGTGAATCAGCTAGAACAGAGTGGCTAAAATGAGGTCCTCAAAAAATCCACTACGATACAATTTTGTACATTATGAGGACTCTCGGCTGCGTTCTGTTACGTTTTTTCCCGTGAGGCTCCCCCAGACTTCGAAAAAATCAATTCCAGTCACCTCAGTACCAAACTGTACAGAATGTAGTTGCTAAAATGAGGCCCTCAAATAATCCACTATGAGACAATTTTGTATGTTATGAGGACTCTCAGCTGCGCTCTGTTACGTTTTTCCCGTGAGGCTCCCCCAGACTTCGAAAAAATCAATTCCAGTCACCTCAGTACAAACTATACAGAATGTAGTTGCTAAAATGAGGTCCTCAAATAATCCACTCTGATGTAGACGGCTCACTGCTGAATCAGCTAGAACAGAGTGGCTAAAATGAGGCCCTCAAATAATCCACTCTGATGCAATGTGTATATTAGGAGGATTTTTGGCTGCGTTTTGTTACGTTTTTTGCCTTGCGGCTCCTCCCACTGTTCCAAAAAATCAATTTCAGTCACCTCGGTACCAAACTGTACATAATGTAGTTGCTAAAATGAGGTCCTCAAAAAATCCACTCTGATCCGATATAGTAAGTTATGAAGACGGTCAGCTGCGCTGTTACGTTTTTCTTGTGAGGCTCCGCCCACTCCTCTAATGTCGTCCTGCGGACAGGACTCGTGGAAATACAGTAACATTAAATTCTAAACTGAACAATCAGCGCTGGGTGTAATCATTTATATTGTAAAAAGCGATAATAAAAATTTGCCCTTTTAAAAAAAATGTTAAATATAACAGTTTGAATAAGTATCTAATAAATAAAAACATAAAATCATTACAATCATTAATCTTATTCCAACCCCTGTGCTGTAGAAACTGAACTGTGTAGAATGGAGAAGATCAGAGAGATCATCAAATAATCCACTGTGATCTAGTCACCTCACTGGTGAATCAGCTAGAACAGAGTGGAGAAAGTGAGGAGAACAAACACATGTGACTACAGAGAGGCCTCAACAATTCAACTCTGATGTAGCCGCTCACTGCTGAAGTGTCTAGAGCAGAGTGGAGAAAGTGAGGACCACAAAAAACCCACTCTGATCTAGACACTTCAGCACTGAGCCGGCTACATCAGAGTTGAAGAAATGAGACCTCCAAAAATCAACTCTGATATAGACGGCTCACTGCTGAAGCAGCTAGAACAGAGGGGATTTTTTGAGGACCACAAAAAATCAACTCTGAACTAGACGCAACCCTGAGCTCAGTACTGACTAATGCCGCACAGCAGATATATGGCCGCTGTGTGTACAGGACCTGTGATGATGTCACATGGGGAGGAGTCAGGGGTCACATGATCAGCCGAGCCAAGTGTGTACGAGGTGTACGGAGCGGAGCCGAGTGTGTACGAGGTGTACGGAGCAGAGCCGAGTGTGTACGAGGTGTACGGAGCGGAGCCGAGTGTGTACGAGGTGTACGGAGCGGAGCCGAGTGTGTACGAGGTGTACGGAGCGGAGCCGAGTGTGTACGAAGTGTACGGAGCGGAGCCGAGTGTGTACGAGGTGTACGGAGCAGAGCCGAGTGTGTACGAGGTGTACGGAGCAGAGCACAGTGTGTACAAGGTGTACGGAGCGGAGCCGAGTGTGTACGAGGTGTACGGAGCAGAGCCGAGTGTGTGCGAGGTGTACGGAGCGGAGCCGAGTGTGTACGAGGTGTACGGAGCAGAGCACAGTGTGTACAAGGTGTACGGAGCGGAGCCGAGTGTGTACGAGGTGTACGGAGCGGAGCCGAGTGTGTACGAGGTGTACGGAGAGGAGCCGAGTGTGTACGAGGTGTACGGAGCGGAGCCGAGTGTGTATGAGGTGTACGGAGGGGAGCCGAGTGTGTACGGAGCGGAGCCGAGTGTGTACGAGGTGTACGGAGAGGAGCCGAGTGTGTATGAGGTGTACGGAGGGGAGCCGAGTGTGTACGGAGCGGAGCCGAGTGTGTACGAGGTGTACGGAGAGGAGCCGAGTGTGTACGAGGTGTACGGAGCGGAGCAGAGTGTGTACGAGGTGTACGGAGCGGAGCCGAGTGTGTCCGAGGTGTGCGGAGCGAAGCTGAGTGTGTAGAACGTGTATGGAGTGGAGCCGAGTGTGTACACGGTGTAAGGAGTGGAGCCGAGTGTGTACGGAGCGGAGCCGAGTGTGTACGAGGTGTACGGAACAGAGCCATGTGTACGAGTAAAGCCGAGTGTATAAGAGGTGTACGGAATGGAGCCGACTGTGTACAAGGTGTACGGAGCAGAGCCGAGCGTGTACGAGATGTACGGAGTGGAGCCAAGTGTGTACGAGGTGTACGGAGCAGAGCCATGTGTACGAGTTAAGCCGAGTGTATATGAGGTGTACGGAACCGAGCCGACTGTTTACAAGGTGTACGGAGCAGAGCCGTGTGTACGGAGCCGAGCCGAGTGTATACAAGGTGTATGGAGCGGAGCCGAGTGTGTACAAGATGTACGGAGGGAAGCCGAGTGTGTAGGAGGTGCACAGAACGGAGCTGAGTGTGTATGAGGTGTACGGAGCGACGCTGAGTGTGTAGAACGTGTATGGAGTGGAGCCGAGTGTGTACGAGGTGTTCGGAGCGGAGCCGAGTGTGTACGAGGTGTACGGAGCGGAGCCGAGTGTGTACGAGGTGTACGGAGCGGAGCCGAGTGTGTACGAGGTGTACGGAGCGGAGCCGAGTGTGTACGAGGTGTACGGAGCGGAGCCGAGTGTGTACGAGGTGTACGGAGCGAAGCCAAGCCGAGTGTGTACGAGGTGTACGGAGCGAAGCCAAGTGTGTACGAGATATACAGAGCGGAGCCGAATGCACAGAAGGCTTAGCGGGGCTAAGAGTGTACGATGTGTATGGAGCGGAGTCGAGTATGTACGAGGTGTACAGAGCAGAGCCGAGTGTGTATGAGGTGTGCGGAGTTGAGCCGACTGAGTACGAGGTGTACGGAGCGGAGCATGTACGAGGTGTACGGAGCAGAGCCGAGTGTGTACGAGGTTTTCAGAGCGGAACCAAGTGCATATGAAGTGTACGGAGCGGAGCCGAGTGCATACGAGGTGTAGGGAGCGGGACTGAGTGTGTATGAGATGTAGGGAGCGGAACTGAGTGCGTATGAAGTATATGGCGCAGAGTGTGTACGAGGCATGTGGGGCAGAGCTGAGAGTGTACGAGGTGTACGGAGCGGAGCCGCATGTGTACGAGATGTACACAGCGGAGTGGAGTGTGTACGAAGTGTAAGGAGCAGAGCCGACTGTGTACGAGGTGTACGTAGCTGATCCGTGTGTACAAGGTGTACAGAGTGGAGTTGAGTGTGTACGAGGTGTACAGAGTGGAGCTGAGTGTGTACGAGGTGTACGGAGCGGAGCCGCATGTGTACGAGATGTACACAGCAGAGCGGAGTGTGTACGAAGTGTAAGGAGCAGAGCCGAGTGTGTACGAGGTGTACGGAGCGGAGCCGTGTGTACAAGGTGGCCACTAATGAGACTAAGACCTCTGATTTCATTTTTAGCACAGGGCAGTCTCTGCATTACACATTTGCAGAATTCAGTTTGATCGTCTTTTCTTTAGTGCCACTCATTTACATTTTTCATATATATAGTAGTGTCGCGGCAGATATCCTATTGTTGTAAGTATGATTATTTTCTGCCAGCACCTACATATACGGTGACGCCAGTCTTATACGTTTTTAAGAATTGCAGGGGTGTCAATACTTATGGCCACAACTGTAGATGCAATATGTAGTTTGTGCACTCTACAAGGCTCAAAAGCGAGGTGGAAAGTTGACTTGGGGAGCTGTGTGACAGAGCGGGAAGGGACACCCGGCTGATGATCAATCCAAGGAGATTTATTAAACAAGAAAGCTGGAACAACACACATGAAGGTAAATCTCCAGAGTCCGCAATGAGTCCAAACAAAGGAAACAGATCCGGGCACCTCCCGATAATCCTTGTGCCAGATAAACGAAAGAAATATTCCTTGCAAGAGTCCAATGGATCCAACACAATCCCACGGACGACGAGATCTGGCCTCAGCTCAGGTCTCGCTCCATTCACATCCACAGTCAACTCACATCTGATCTTAGAACATGAATGTATTGTCTGGGCTCCTGGGATCAGCCCATGTGAAAGGGAGTAGGGGTTCACACCTACTACTGAATGGTTTGCTCCATCAGATGATTCTAGAAACGTATGGCTCCAATGTGTCTGGTAGTATGTGGATTGGACTAGCCACCTGCTGGGAGGAAGAATGGCTAATCCTTCACTAGCTGTTGACCAATGCTTAATTACATTACAGTCCAGGAACGCAATTCTTGGGGGAAGGAGACATGTTAAATTACAGCACAATAAATTGCATAGTATACAGCTAATAGAAAACGGAGAAGGTTACAACACATCAAATGGCATAGTATACAGAAATACAGGACAGGGAAAAAGCATATATCATGACAATCCCTTCCCCGTGAAATTTGTGAACGTACTAGTGACCTCTACAGGTCGCAAGTTAAGTACACACAGTCCAGGCTGCCAGGCCTCAGGGCTCCTCCTGCCTGGACAGTCCATCTGCATTTTGGTGTTGGCTGCCTCTTCTATACTGTAAAGTATAGGGCTGAAGAGCCAGGCTCCATCGTAGTAAGCGTCCATTGTCCCCAGAGACTCTGTTCAGCCAGGTGAGGGGATTGTGATCAGTAACCACAGTGAATTCTCGTCCATACAGATACGGCCGTAGTTTCCTAAGGGCCCACACTACAGCCAGACATTCCTTTTCCGCAGTCGCATAGGCCACTTCTCGGTCCAGCAGTTTCCTGCTGAGGTAGGCGATGGGGTGCTCGTCCCCAGCTGCATTCACCTGGCTGAGTACAGCTCCCAGTCCATAAGAGGCGTCCGTCTGCACAATGAATCTCCTCTTGTAGTCCGGAGCAGCCAGAAGAGGGTCGCAAACCAGGGCGTCCTTCAGCCGGTTAAAAGCCTCATCACAGGCTGGAGTCCAGGTCACCAGCCGGGGCATCGTTTTCTTGGTCAGGTCTGTAAGCGGCTTGTCCACAGTACTGAAATGAGAAACAAATTTTCGGTAATAACTGGCAGTGCCCAAAAATGCCATAACTTGATTCTTAGTTTGGGGTACAGGCCAGTCTCTAATAGCCTGGATTTTTGCTTTAGGAAGCCTGGATGACCCCAGGCAGTAACATCTCCTCCAGTTCATGCTGCATGTTGTTTCGAACTGATTCAGGTACCCGGTACGGAGCCTGTTGTATGGGACGAATGCCCTGAGTGCTCTGATGGCACACTCCTAGAATCTGTTTTTTCTGTAAGGAATCCAGGTGATCTCTCAGAGGGACCTGTTCCACAGTGGACGGGGCTCTCGCTGCTTCCACGAGATCAGGTAGGGAGTCCTCATCCTCTTGGCCATCTTCTGAAGCTAGCTGACAGCTTGCTATCATTGGTAGGGTCCGGTCATGGTACTCCTTAATCATATTCACATGGACAGTCTTTTGTCTTAGCCCCTGGTCATCTAAAGCAAGAAGGTAATTGGTATCATTTAGTTTTCTGAGAACTCGGAAGGGACCCTCCCATGTTGTCTGCAGTTTATTCTGCTGATGGGGAACAATCATTAAGACCTGTTGTCCTTCTACAAACTCCGGATAGCGTGCGTTGCGGTCATACCATGTCTTCTCTCTGGTTTGAGCCATACGCACATGACTCTGGGCTAAACTAGCAAGTTGTGCCAGGGTTTCCCGAAGCTTTAGGACATAAGGGACAACAGGGGCATCTGTATCTTCCACTTGCCCTTCCAGTATTCCTTAAGCAGGGTTAAGGGTCCTCTGACCTTTCTTCCATACAGTAGTTCAAAGCGGGAAAACCCAGTGGACTCCTGGGGAACTTCCCGATAGGCAAACAGGAGATGGGGTAGGTACTTCTCCCAGTCTGAATCTCGGTCAGTGAAGGCCCTCAGCATATTCTTCAGAGTGCCATTGAATCATTCACAAAGTCCATTTGTTTGGGGATGATACGGTGTCGTTCGGATCGCTCATACTCCACAGGTGCGCCACAGACACTGTACCAGCTCTGACATGAAGTGGGAGCCTTGGTCTGACAAGATCTCACTGGGGAATCCTACTCTGGTGAAAATGGTAACCAGGGCCTCGGCCACCTTGGCTGCAGAAATACTTGAGAAGGCCACAGCTTCTGGATATCGGGTGGCGTAGTCCACAACAGTGAGAATGTACTGCTTTCCAGATTTACTTGGTTTAGCCAGAGGTCCAATGATATCGACAGCTACTCTTTGAAAGGGTTCTTCTATTATAGGGAGTGGTTGCAAGGGTGCCTTTGGGTGATCTCCGGGTCGCCCTCTACGCTGACATATGTCACAAGTTCGACAGAAATGCGCTACGGCCCATAGAATGTTTGAGTCAATCATCTCTCGGTGCGGGTTTTGCCTTGATGGCCAGCAGTAGGAATGTCATGAGCAAGGTGTAATAGGGGAATTCTGTATTTCTGAGGAACAATCAGCTGTTTGCTATGAGTCCAGGGCTTATCTAGGGAGTCCGCATTGGTAACCCGATACAGAAGTCCATTTTCTCTGATAATTGTTTCTCCGTTCTCCCCTAACAGCCCTAATTCAGCTCGAGCTCTAAAACTAGCAAGGGTGGGGTCAGTCTCAGCATCTTGTCTAAACTGAACTTTATCCCAAGTAACACTCATATTATCCCCACAAGAAGAACGACTCACCAGCTGTGTCTGCGGTTCTGGTGGCCTCACGTCCATGGATGAGTAGAGCACATCCACATCTGGACTTCTGGTTACCGCACTGAGAAAGTGGCATTGAAGATTCCCCACATCATTCCCTAGACGAACGTCTGCAGGGAGGCCGCTCGTCACCCTGATCATGCATTGTTTTGCCCCAAAGCCATAATCCAGGGTCACACTCGCTCTTGGAATATATCTCTGGGTGCCTCCAGCCAATTCAATGGCAATTCCTGGTCCCTTTTGAATTGCTTCTGGTTGAATTACTCGGGGATCGGCTATGGTGAAAAAAGCCCCAGTGTCACAAAAGCCAACAACTTTTTGGCCATCCAGCACGACCTCCTGTAAATGTTTGTGCTGAAGATCAGAAGACCAGGTGGCTGGGGCTCGCATAGACAGGCAAAGGCGGTCTGTAGCTGTTCTGCCTCCGAACACCTGGACATTGGGCTTGCAAATGCCCAGACTGCCCACATCCATAACATCTGCGCTCTGGGATTCTTCCTCCACGTCGTAGTCCCAAAGGTGAAACAGGAGTAATACGAGGCACAGTCACACGAAGGTCCCCAGGAGTTGATGGTCTAGTAGGATGGTGAATATTGGAGGCCGAAGGACCAGGGGCCACCAGCGTTGGGGAGCTGATAGTTTTTTTCTCACTGAGTAGTAGTTTTTTCCACTGAGGCTTGATGGGGAGAGCCTCATCAGCTAGAGCTGCAGCTTCCTCCACTGTGGCTGGTCTCCTCTCACGCACTCATTCCCGGATCTCAGCAGGGCACTTGGCGTAAAACTGCTCTTTTAGGATGACCTGGAGAAAGGTCTCCCAGGTTGAGGCCTCCTCTCCCTCCAGCCAGCGATGACATACTTGTTTGAGCCTGTGGGCATACATCTTGAAAGATCCTTCCCCATCACAGGCTAAGGTACGAAACTGAGCCCTGTATATATCTGGGGTCATGGCATAATGTTCCAGGATGATCTGTTTAATCTCCGTGTACTCAGAGTTCCACCGAGGGTCCATAGCTCTATAGGCTTCGGCAGCTTCACCCTCTAAGACCCCCACCAGGTGTCGGACTCGCTCCCTTTCCGGGACTTCCATTAATCGACACTGATGCTCAAAATCCTGGAAGAAGCCCTCGATGTCACCTGCAGCCTCATTAAACTGCTTGACGTCTTTGCAGGACACTCTGGGGAGTTCCTTCATGGTGGATGCTGTGTGTACAGTCTGTCTGGAGCTTCTAGCTGCTTCCACAGCGAGCTGCCTCTCCAGCAATGCCCTCTCTTGAGCTCTATGAATGGCCTCCCGCTTATCTTCTATGGTGGCCTCATCTCCCAGCAAGGCCATCTCCTCGTACCACACAACCCACTGACTTTTTTGGGTATTTACCTCCGGCTGCAGTCTTTCCTCCATTTGCTGTGGGGATGCTTCCTCAGCGTCATCTTGCAGGCAAGCTCCTTCCAAAGCCTCAATTAGCTGCTCCTTGGAGAGTCCCTTGTAGCCGACTCCCAGTTCACGGGCCTTTGTTTGTAGGTTCACCACAGTCCAGTTCTTGTATTCTGAGGTTCTGGTTCCAGATGTTGATGAGCCGTTGTCCTCCATTCCTTCTGTTCTAATCCCTCCGCTGCCAACCAGTTTGTGACAGGGTGTGCGACAGAGCAGGAAGGGACACCCGGCCGATGATCTATCCAAGATTTATTAAACAAGAAAGCTGGCACAACACACATGAAGGTAAATCTGCAGAGTCCACAATGAGTCCAAACAAAGGAAACAGATCCGGGGAACCTCCCGATAATCCTTGTGCCAGATAAACGAAAGCAATAGTCCTTGCAAGAGTCCAATGGTTCCAACACAATCCCACGGACGACGAGATCTGGCCTCAGCTCAGGTCTCGCTCCCTTCACTACATTCAACTCACATCTTATCCTAAAACATGAATGTATTGTCTGGGTTCCTAGGATCAGCCAATGTGAAAGGGAGTAGGGGTTTACACCTACTATTGAATGGCTTGCTCCATCAGAAGATTCCAGAAGTGTATGGCTCCATTGTGTCTGGTAGTATGTGGATTAGACTAGCCACCTGCTGGGAGGAAGAATTGCTAATCCTTCAATAGCTGTTGACCAATGCTTAATTACATTACAGTCCAGGAACACAATTCCTGGGGGAAGCAGACATGTTAAATTACAGCCCAATAAATTACATAGTATACAGCTAATAGAAAACGGAGAACGGTTACAACACATCAAATGGCATAGTATACAGAAATACAGGACAGGGAAAAAGCATATATCATGACATCGGCTCTGCTCCGTACACATTGTACACACTCGGCTCGGCTCCATACACCTCGTACACACTCGGCTACACTCCGTACACCTAGTACACATTCGGCTCTGCTCCGCACTTTTCATACACACTTCGATCCGCTCTGTACACCTTGTACACACTCAGCTCCGTACACCTTGTACACACTCAACTCCGCTCCGTACACCTCGTACAAACTTGGCTCCGCTCCGTACACCTCGTACACACTCGTCTCTGCTCACTACACCTTATACACACTTGGCTCTGCTCTGTACACCTTGTACACACTGGACACGTGGCTCTGCCTTGTACACCTCGTACACACTCGGCTCCACTCCGTACACCTCTTACACACTTGGCTCCGCTCTGTACGCCTTGATCACACTCGGCTCGGTTCCGTACACATCGTACACATGATTCACCGTTGCCGGGTTCTCAGGTCTCAGGCGTTGCTTCCCTCGTCACGGTTCCGCGCCTGAGGCTGTGGGGCCCTGTGGTCAGATCAAAAGGGGATGAAAGGATGGGATTGATTCTTGTTTGTCGTTATGCCACCTGTGGGAGTCCGGTGATGGCACCGGCGCTGCTTGGGCCTCCGGGGGATGTGCGGCAGCTAGATGGGATGCTCCCCACAGGATGAGCGGAGCTGCACTCGATGGAATACGGCAGCTCATTTGTTTTGGAGTGTGCAGAGTTAAAACACTTCTGAAGAAAATGCACCGACACAATGCTCCTCTGTAACGGGTCTTTACTGTAACCGTTAGTGTGGTACAGGGTATACAGTCTTAGGTAACGGACCAGGTGGTCCCAGCAATGACTGGTGTTAGTTCAGAGCTCCGTGGTGTTCCTCCTTTGTCTAACCTCTCTATATTGCTTGTCGCCTTAGTGTACCAGTTCAGGGTGCTAGGGAGACTTCTAATGGAATCCTTAACTGAGTTAGGCTGTAAGGTCCTGTGTCCCAGTGGTGAGTCCCTGCTGGCAAGACAACTTGGTTGCGGCTGTAGTGAGGTGCTTCTCAGAAGCGGCTCCTTCACTCCGGTTTGCGGAACGGCGATGGACGTCCGTTCACCTCAGAACCGGTGATCCGGTGGTTTTGGGCACGGGTATGTTTGAGCCCGTTTGGTAGCTGCCCGTGTTCCGGTCTGGGTCACCGCTTAATGGTGCCAGCCAGTAAGTGGTTTTCATGGCTGCACGGCACTGTGCAGAACCCCACTTCTCCTACGTTACTCTCTTCCCGACTCCTACGTTACTCTCCAGTTACCCACACACACTACACCCACACTCCTCCCACCAGGACCCGATTGGCCCTCTATTCTAAGTGGTGAATGTGGTGTATGGAGCTCTGAGGTTAACCATGCCATCACTGAGACGGAAGATATTACATCTTCAGTCAGGGATGCAATACCTTCCTGTGACGCACTCGTTGCGGGGTGCCACACACACTCGGCTGCGCTCCGTACACCTCGTACACACTCGGCTCTGCTCCGTACACTTCATACACACTTGGCTGTGCTCCGTAAACCTTGTACACACTCGGCTCCACTCCGTACACTTCGTTCACACTCGGCTCTGCTCCGTACTCCTCGTACTCGCTCGGCACCGCTCCGTACACCTCGTACACATTCGACTCTGCTCCATACACCTCATACATACTCGGATCCGCTCCGTACACTTCATACACACTTGGCTCCGCTCTGTACACCTTGTTCACACTCAGCTATGCTCTGTACACATTGAACATACTCGGCTCCGCTTCCTACACCTCGTAAACACACTCGGCTCTGCTCCGTACACCTCGTACACAATCGGCTCCGCTTCGTACACCTCATACACACTCGGCTCCGCTCCGTACACCTCGTACACACTCGGCTCTGCTCCATACACCTCGTACACACTCGGCTCTGCTCCATACACCTCGTACACTCTCGGCTCCACTCCGCACACCTCATACTCACTCTGCTCCACTCCGTACACCTCGTACACACTCTGCTCCACTCTGTACACCTCGTACACACTCGGCTCTGCTCTGTACACCTCATACACACTCTGCTCCACTCCGTACACCTCGTACACACTCTGCACACCTCGTACACACTCGGCTCTGCTCTGTACACCTCATAAACACTCTGCTCTACTCCGTACACCTCGTACACACTCGGCTCCGCTCCGTACACCTCGTACACACTCGGCTCTGCTCTGTACAACTCATACACACTCTGCTCCACTCCGTACACACTCTGCTCCACTCTGTACACCTCGTACACACTCTGCTCCGCTCCGTACACCACCTTGTACCCTTGTCTCCGCTCCGTACACCTCGTACACACTCTGCTCCACTCTGTACACCTCGTACATACTCGGATCCGCTCCGTACACTTCGTACACACTCGGTTCCGCTCCGTACACCTCTTACACACTCGTCTCCGCTCCGTACACCTCGTACACATTCGGCTCCGCTCCGTACATCCCATACATATTCGGCTCCACTCCATACATCTCGTACACACACTCGGCTCCGCTGCGTACACCTTGTTCACACTCGGCTCCGCTCTGTACACTTCGTACACACTCGGCTCAGCTCCGTACACCTCGTAAACAGTCAACTTTGCTCCGTACACCCCGTACGCACTCGGCTCCACTCCGTACACCTCGTACACACTCGGCTCCGCTCTGTACACTTCGTACACACTCGGCTCCCCTCCATACACCTCGTACACACTCGGCTTCGCTCCATACAACTCGCACACACTCGGCTCCACTCCGTACACACTCAGCTCCTCTCCGTACACCTCATACACACTTGGCTCCTCTCCGTACTCCTCGTACACACTTGGCTCCATCCTGTATACCTGGTACACGCTCGGCTCCACTCCGTAAACCTCGTACACATTCGGCTCCGCTCTGTACACCTCGTACACACTCAGCTCAGCTCCGTACACCTCGTACACACTTGGCTCCGCTCCATACATCTCGTACACACTCTGCTCCGCTCCATACACCTCGTACACACTCGGCTCCGCTCCATACACCTCGTACACTCGGCTCCGCTCCGTACACCTCATAACACTCGGCCCCACTCCGTACATATCGTACACACTCGGCTCCGCTCCGTACACCTCGTACACACTCGGCCCCACTCTGCACACCTCGTACACTCTCAGCTCTGCCCCACATGTCTCATACACACTCTGCGCCGTATACTTCATACACACTCAGTTCCGCTCCCTACATCTCATACACACTCAGTTCCGCTCCGTACACCTCGTACACACTCGGCTCCGCTCCGTATACCTTGTACGCACTCGGCTCCGCTCCGTACACTTCATATGCACTTGGCTCCGCTCTGTAAACCTCGTACACACTCGACTCTGCTCCGTACACCTCGTACACACTCGGCTCAGCTACGTTCACCTTGTACACACTCGGCTCCGCTCCGTACACCTCGTACACACTCGGCTCTGCTCCGTACACCTCGTACTCAGTCGGCTCCACTCCGCACACCTCATACACACTCGGCTCTGCTCCGTACACCTCGTACACACTCGACTCCGCTCCGTACACATCGTACACTCTTAGCCGCGCTCCGTACACCTCGTACACACTCGGCTCCGCTCCGTACACCTCGTACACACTCGGCTCTGCTCCGTACACCTCGTACACACTCGGCTCTGCTCTGTACACCTCGTACACACTCGGCTCTGCTCCGTACACCTCGTACACACTCGGCTCTGCTCCGTACACCCTGTACACACTCGGCTCTGCTCCGTACACCTCGTACACACTCGGCTCCGCTCCGTACACCTCGTACACACTCGGCTTCTCTCCGTACACCTCGTACACACTCGGCTCTGCTCCGTACACCTCGTACACACTCGGCTCTGCTCTGTACACCTCGTACACACTCGGCTCTGCTCCGTACACCTCGTACACACTCGGCTCCGCTCCATACACCTCGTACACATTCGGCTCCGCTCCGTACACCTACTACACACTCGGCTGATCATGTGACCCCTGACTCCTCCCCCATGTGACATCATCACAGGTCCTGTACACACAGCGGCCATATATCTGCTGTGCGGCATTAGTCAGTACTGAGCTCAGTATCTGCAGAGCTGAACCTGCGGGAGAAACCGGAGCTCATCTTCCCCCATTCAGGTCTCTACAATATCGGATCCTCTCACATCTTCTATAGAAGAGAATTCTCCTGATTGACCATCAAGGATGGATCTGGACAGGGACAAGATGGCGGAGAGGATCTTACCCCTCACCCTAGAGATCCTCTTCCTTGTTACTGGAGAGGTGAGAGATGTCACATCACATCATTCTTATCTATGGACAGAAGAACAGAGGACAGGAGAGGTGAGGACTCTGGAAATGTCTGGAGACTGGAGATTTATTAATGTGTCTCCTCTCCATAACCAGGATTACACAGTGGTGAAGAAGAGCTGGAGTGATCTGTGCTGTCAGGAGCCTGTACAGTGTGAGGGAAGAGCCCTGAGCCCAATCACGGGGCCTCCACCTCACCCCCTGATACATGAGGACATCAATGAGCAGAAGATCCGAGAACTCACCTACAAGATGATGAAGCTGCTGACTGGAGAGGTGACACTGCTGGGAATGCTGCTGCTGCTGCTGGGACATTATACAGTAACGCTATGAAGGGATGGGGGAATGATGACCGCGCTATCATTGTATGTGTCAGGTTCCTATAAGATGTCAGGACGTCGCCGTCTATTTCTCCATGGAGGAGTGGGAGTATTTAGAAGGACACAGAGATCTGTACAAGGACATGGTCATGATGGAGGATCCCCTCACATCATCAGGTAATAGACAGGACTAAATCCACACGGCCTATAATGATCTGTATGTAAAGAATGAATTCAGTCCTGTATGTGTCTCCTCCAGGTCTATCCAGTAAGAGGACAACACCAGAGAGATGTCCCCGTCCTCTTCTCCCACAGGACTGTAAAGAAGAAGATCCCGATGTTCCTCCGGATCATCAGGTAGATGGAGAGAAGGTGTGATGAGATCTCCCTATGATGTGTAGACGGCTGTGAAGATCTTGTCTCAGTCTTGTTTTCTCCTCCACTATTAGATGTGTTATACTTGTGTAATGAGAACGGTGGAGATGGCAGATTACAGCTGATCATAGATGGGACTTCTCCATCTGTCTGTGACTTTATAATCTTTGTTTCAGGGTGAAGATCTGCCCCATATTAATCCTCCAGAGACCTATGTGAGGGGTGATGAGCGGAGGACAGAGGAGATCCCTACAGATCACCGCCCAGGTGAGTAGTGACCACTGAATGCAGAGAAGTCACAGATTCTTCTCAGTCACCGGCTGTGGCTGCTTTATCGGTGGTGGAGTCCAGACATATCACAATCATGTGATCACCTGACAGCTCAAAAGATGGCTGCCACAAACAGACCTGGCGCTATCTACTCCACCCTCCATATCCCAGGGATTGTCCTTCACCCTCTAACCCCTATACATGGGTCTGGACTTACACAGGGACCAGTAGGCTGAGGACACAGAGTTATCTGATAATTGGTGGTGTGAAATGGCAATAATAGTCAGGAGCCGGGTCAGAACCAGGAGGGCAGAGAAAAGTCACAATCAGAAGCCTCAAGAGTTGTCCAGCCGGACTGCACACACCCAGACTGCCAGACTGGACCGTACTACTGCTCCCAGCCTCCCTATTGTTAGTGACTGGACATAGACTGTGCCGCCCACAGCTTCTGGTCCTGATGTCTCCTCCATCACCAGAGCCGCCCGCAGAATGAATAAGGTGGTGACTGATGACAGAAGTGAATGTCACCGGAGCAGATCTCACAGGAGAGGACACCATTTACTGAAGCCTTAGGGTGACTTCACACTGGTGTTCGCCTCTGCAGCGTTCTATGGAGGGGAACCACCATGTGAGCGCAGGCACCGCAACTCCCTATGTTTATCATGGGGATGTACGGTGCTGCGCTTGACCGTGCACTCCCATTCATTTGCTTGTGTGACTTATACGCATGCGCATGCTTGCGTACAAATCACACACTCTCATCCGCACCCTGAACACGACATGTGACAGTAAGCCCCCCACTGGTCCTGATGTAAACCCTCACTAGGGAAGGCCGGTGGGAGCACTGGTCACATCCACTACCATAAGAGACATTAGGGAAGGGGAAGACAGACAAAGGACACCAGGACAGCTACTTCACGTCTGCTGATGCTTCACGAGTCAGCAGACAGATTGACAGTAAGAGGTTCTCCTCAGAGCTCCTTACACCTCAGGATCTTGGCCAGGAATGAAGTTCAATCTCCAGCAAAGCATGCTGGAACCCTGTGATGCTATAAAGGCAGAGGTGATCACAGAGTGGCCACACCTGGACAAGGCCCAGCTAGCTTGTTGGCAACAGAGACTAACATTAACTCCTCCAGTGCCAAAGGAAAAGGACATTAAAATGAAGTCTCAATCTATTTGTATAGGCTCTTCCACCTGCCACTGTAGGACGTCCTCCATGGGGAGAACAGGGGTCTGGGTCCGGGTGGGTTTTTCCCTGAGGCATCGATTTATTCTCATGACAAGGACAAAGCAGCCTCCAGCGACTCTGGAGTAGAGTACTGAGCCATGGAGTCCTGGAGCCTACTAGACATCCCTTGACAGAGCTGACACCTAAGAGCCGGGTCATTCCATTGGGTGTCCGTGGCCCACCTCCGGAACTCTGAACAGTACTCCTCAGCCGGCCATGTCCCACCTCCAGAACTCCAAAAAGTAGTCCCCATCCGGCCGTGTCCCCTGCCGTACTATACAGAGATTCGACACTGCCAGAGAGATGCCATCGGGGTCTCCATAGAGCAGGGTCAAAGCCACAAAAAACCTCATCTACCAACCACATAGATAGATAGTTGATCGGTAGAGGGAAAGCCCAGGACTGGGGACCTCCTCGCAACAGGGAGACAACGATCCCCACTCTCTATTCTTTGCTCCCTGAAGAACGAGGGCTCAGCCTGAAGTATAACTTGCAGGTCTCCTGGAATGAGCAAAACTTATCACACCCCCCCAAAAAAACTTATCAAGGAGGGAAATCATGGGTTCCAGCTGGGTCTAGGCCTGGGCAGAGACCAGCAGACCCGCGATATATCACAGCTACTGCACCACCTGTTCCCGCAGATCCGTCACCTCCTCTATAAGGAGAATAGCTATTCTCCCAGACCTTGTCTTAGCCTCTCATACATCAGGATCAGAATCCCACACACTGCACTGATGAGGGGCAATCACCCTGAAACGCAGCGTCTGCAGTTTGGGGTTCTGATCTGGCACAAATCCTAAGTCATATTAAAAGGCTTGTTAAAGAGTCAGTTATGACTTGTAGGATTGCTACCTTTATTAGGTGGCACTAGAGTTCACCAACTTCAACACTGAAGTGACAATTTACATTTTAAGTAGAAATTTTAAAAAATATTAATTTCAGGTATATTTTATTAAAAAATAATAATTGTATTTATTCTTGTCAGATGACTGTACCAGGAGATCAGAAGGAGAACTGACATCTTCAATTTATAAATCAGATGAACTAGAAACCACCCAGGATACAATTGATGTGAATGTCATTACTCCAGATATCCCATCATCCCTTCACAGCAAAGATCTGTCATCTGATCCTATGAAACAGGTCCAATCTTCTGAATCATCACAGACTACTAAGAAGAATAAAAGTCACAAAAGAGGCATTAAAAAAACAAATGTTCTTAACGCAATGAAGCCACTTTCACCTTCAGAATATGGAAATAGTTTTCCCTCAAAACATCTTTTGTTAAACATCAAAAAATTCACACAGAGAAAAAGAGATTTTCTTGTTCCAAGTGGAGAAAACACTTTAACCAGAAATCAGATCTTGTTAGTCATCAGACAATTCATACTGGGAAGAAGCCACATTCATGTTCAGAATGTGGGAAATGTTTTGTAGATAAATCACATCTTGTTAAACATCAGAGAGCTCACACAGGGGAGAAGCCTTTTTTATGTTTAGAATGTGGGAAATGTTTTGTACAGAAATCAGATCTTGTTAGACATCAGAGAGGTCACACAGGGGAGAAGCCCTTTTCATGTTCAGAATGTGGGAAATGTTTTGTAGATAAATCACATCTTGTTTAACATCAGAGAGCTCACACAGGGGAGAAGCCTTTTTCATGTTCAGAATGTGGGAAATGTTTTGTACGGAAATCATATCTTGCTAAACACAAGAGAACTCACACAGGGGAGAAGCCTTTCTCATGTTTAGAATGTGGGAAATGTTTTGTACAGAAATCAGATCTTGTTATACATCAGAGAGGTCACACAGGGGAGAAGCCTTTTTCATGTTCAGAATGTGGGAAATGTTTTGTAGATAAATCACATCTTGTTAGGCACCAGAGCAATCACACAGGGGAGAAGCCTTTCTCATGTTTAGAATGTGGGAAATGTTTTGTACAGAAATCAGATCTTGTTAGACATCAGAGCAGTCACACAGGGGAGAAGACTTTTTCATGTTCAGAATGTGGGAAATGTTTTGCAGATAAATCAGATTTTGTTAGGCACCAAAGAGCTCACACAGGGGAGAAGCCATTATCATGACTAAAATGTGAAAAAGAATTACTGTAAATTCATGGTTTGTTACCATCAAGAATAACTCGCACTCGGAGAAATTATATATTGTGTGGACAAATTGTACGAAAAACATAAGAGTCGTATAATTAAATGAGAGGGAATTATTTAGCACATTCCGTATTTTCTGGACTATCGGACTCTTTTAATAATAAAAATCCTGTTAATAAGTGAGAGCCTCTTCTAGTCCGGATGCAGCGTCCTGTGATGGAGGAGAATACTGAGACAGTGTCCTTCCCGATCACTGAGAAAACGTCTCTCTGTCCTCCTGCCCCGCACTGATCTATACTGGGGATCACAATTACACAACAATGTGTGATCACTTGATCTCTCAGACAGAATGTGATCTACACTGATGAACATGTGAAGGATCTGGTGTACGGGGAGCACCAGCCTCTAGAACAGGGATTTCCAAATAACCAAAGTTTATCAACTTATAACCTTTATTTTACACAAAATCTGATGATCAGAGAACAGCAATGACTGTAGACAGAGGAAGATTAACACTAAATGTTGTGACGGTTACAACAGTCACCAATCAGTAGGAAGTGTGCAGGTCTTTGCTGTGTACAGGTCTTTGCTTTGTACAGGTCTTTGCTGTGTACAGGCCTTTGCTGTGAATGACTTCATCACATCTGCGCCCACAGGACATCACTAGTCTCTCACATTGCTCTGGGGGATTTTGCACCACTCTTCTTCCAGTCTCTTCCACAATTCTGTGACTCTTGTGGGTTTCTTGACCATAACTTTGTCACCAAAGATTTCCCATTGGGTTTAGATGAGGGATCGACCTTTTCATTGATCCCTTGTTTTCTGATAAAGGAGCTGCTTTCCCTGTTTTGGCTGTGTAAGAAAGGGGTGAGAATGCGCAAAATAGGGTCTTATCCTTAGGAGACAGGTTATGATGGTGTAACTTAGGAACTGCTCACCTGATAGGGTTGTGTAGCACACAACCAGCGTGATCGCTCAGTACAATACAGCTGCTGCCAGGACCGCACCTCCACAGGTCACTGTGGTCACGATAAGCTTCCAATAGGACAAAGTACCTTGTGGTCCGAGCTGCTGTGTTCGTATGATGTATAAACCAGATACAGCGGTATGGCTGGGTATAGTAGTAGCTGTTTATTTTCCGACGCGTTTCAGAGTCATATCCCAAACTCCTTCCTCAGGGATATGACTCTGAAACTCGTGGGAAAATAAACAGCTACTACTATACCCAGAGATACCGCTGTATCTGGTTTATACATCATACGAACACAGCAGCTCGGACCACGAGGTACTTTGTTTTGGCTGTGTGACAGGGGACATTTTCCTGCATTAACATTGCTGCTGATTGAGAGCTGAACACAAGGAGCCACATGTTGTTGAAGATGTGCGTCTTATAGTCTAAAGAATCCAATATGTTAGAATTAGTAACATGCAGTTACTAATACAGTTGTGGCCAAAAGTATTGACACCCCTGCAATTCTGTCAGATAATCCTCAGTTTCTTCCTGAAAATGATTGCAATCACACATTCTTTGCTATTATTATCTTCATTTAATTTGTCTTCAATGAAAAAACATAAAAGAGAATGAAGCAAAAAGCAAAACATTGATCATTTCACACAAAACTCCAAGTATTGGCACCCTCAGCCTAATACTTGGTTGCACAACCTTTAGCCAAAATAACTGCGATCAGCCGCTTCCGGTAACCATCAATAAGTTTCTTACAATGCTCTGCTGGAATTTTAGACCATTCTTCTTTTTATCAAACTGCTCCAGGTCCCTGATATGTGAAGGCTGCCTTCTCCAAACTGCCATTGTTAGATCTCTCCACAGGTGATCTATGGGATTCAGGTCTGGACTCATTGCTGCCACCTTAGAAGTCTCCAGTGCTTTCTCTCAAACCATTTTCTAGTGCTTTTTGAAGTGTGTTTTGGGTCATTGTCCTGCTGGAAGACCCATGACCTCTGAGGGAGACCCAGCTTTCTCACACTGGGCCCTACATTATGCTGCACAATGTGTTGGTCGTCTTCAGACTTCATAATGCCATGCACACGGTCAAGCAGTCCAGTGCCAGAGGCAGGAAAGCAACCCCAAACCATCAGGGAGCCTCCGCCATGTCTGACTGTAGGGAGCGTGTTCTTTTCTATGAATGCCTCTTTTTTTCTCCTGTAAACTCTATGTTGATGCCTTTGCCCATAAAGCTCTACTTTTGTCTCATCTGACCAGAGAACATTCTTCCAAAACGTTTTAGGCTTTCTCAGGTAAGTTTTGGCAAACTCCAGCCTGGCTTTTTTATGTCTCGGGGTAAGAAGTGGGGTCTTCCTGGGTATCCTACCATACAGTCCCTTTTCATTCAGGCGCCGACGGATAGTACGGGTTGACACTGTTGTACCCTCGGACTGCAGGGCAGCTTGAACTTGTTTGGATGTTAGTCGAGGTTCTTTATCCACCATCTGCACAATCTTGCGTTGAAATCTCTCGTCAATTCTTCTTTCCCGTCCACATCTAGGGAGGTTAGCCACAGTGCCATGGGCTTTACACTTCTTGATGACACTGCGCACTGTAGACACAGGAACATTCAGGTCTTTGGAGATGGACTTGTAGCCTTGAGATTGCTCATGCTTCCTCACAATTTGGTCTCAAGTCCTCAGACAGTTCTTTGGTCTTCTTTCTTTTCTCCATGCTCAATGTGGTAACACAAGGACACAGGACAGAGGTTGAGTCAACTTTAATCCATGTCAACTGGCTGCAAGTGTGATTTAGTTATTGCCAACACCTGTTAGGTGCCACAGGTAAGTTACAGGTGCTGTTAATTACACAAATTAGAGAAGCATCACATGATTTTTCTAACAGTGACAATACTTTTGTCCACCCCCTTTTTTATGTTTGGTGGAATTACATCCAATTTGGCTTTAGGACAATTCTTTTTTTGTGTTTTTTTCATTGAAGACAAATTAAATGAAGATAATAATAGCAAAGAATTTGTGATTGCAATCATTTTCAGGAAGAAACTGAGTATTATCTGACAGAATTGCAGGGGTGTCAATACTTTTGGCCACAATCCAAAAAGCAAATAAAATGCAATATCTAATGTGCATTGAATGTTTCCTCCTCCCTCTATATCATAACTCCCAATCCCAGAATAGAGCAGGAGATTCGGAGCTGACAATCCCCCTGTGTTGTTAGTTTTGGGGTGAAGCATCTTCATCCTCGGCTCGTCACCTCCACACAAGGGCTCTGAACACATTTTCTATCATGTAAAGGCTTTTTCTTTTGTATCCAGAATGTGATATTTCAGAGCACAAACAACCTGGTGGAACATGAAGAACTTTCTATTATAATTAGATATTGATAATTCCAGTTCTCCTTAGATTGTAGCTTGTGAGCGCGGCCCTCGCTGCTCTGGGTGAATGATGTGTTCCTCTATAATGTCTTTATTGTCTGTACATGTCCCCTCTGAATTGTAAAGTGCTGCCCAATATGTCGTCCCTATAGAAATAACATGTATTATTATTAAAGTGAACCTGTCACCTCCATAAAGCCCCCCCGGTTATCACTACCTGTCCCTGCACCTTCCTACGGGTGTCCTCTTTTGGCCCCTTCGCCGCCTCCTGTATTGTTTATCGTGCCCCGATGGGTGTGATATTGAAACCCAGATGTGCGCCCCCAGCCTGGCTCGCAGCCATCTGCAAAGTGCCAGGTATGATGGCAAACCTGTCATTCCTCGTATTCCACAGGCTGAACTTGAAGCTGCTCTGAACTTGCTCTGAACTTGCTCTGCACGGGTATTTACTGGCAACTTGTTAAGTCAGTTCTCACTGATACACAGTCACAGTCACGGGTAGCTGGCCGGGTAGTCACCAGAGGATGGAAAGTCTCTTTGAGGCCCTCCACGATGTTCCTTCAGGTTACGACCTCTGTCCTCACTTTCTCTACCTGCACTTTTACTTATAAACAGGAGGACACGAGAAGATAGCAGGCATATGTATTGTTAATTACGGAGTAAACACAGGCTTGTACTACACAGCGTGAATGAGCAGGTGATGCCTGGACACATACAAAAAACCAGATGGTACCATTCACATAAGGGTTACATAGATGGATACAGGGAGATATAAGTCACAATGGAGGTTACACAGGTCAAATATACAAATCCCCGGATACAAGTCACACCAGCATAGGTATACAATCAATAATCACTGAGTAAAGTGCATGTGCATATCCAGATTACCATGCAAGGGAATTGCCCCAGATAAATATCAGGTAAGTATCAGCCTCAGGCTATACAGGTCTAAAGGGGCCGTCACACGTGTCAATATCGCTAGCGACATCGCCGGAAATGACGTGTTCAGCGATGTCGCTAGCAATATCGCAAGTGCGTCATGCTGTATAACAGGGTTATACATAAATTAAAGATTATCGGAGCCGTTGGTGCGGGCTGCGGTGGCAGCATGACACCACCGGGTGGCTGAACGACCGGAGGTTGCATGTTCTGAAGCCCCGGCGAAACAACCGGTGGGTTTACTTGCGGGGGTACCGCGTTGCTGTGATCTGGATTACTCATCCTCGCTCCCTGTTAGTTAAGCGCGGCCAGCCCTTTCGATCTCAGTGGAAGTTGTCGGCTTCCAGTGAGGAGTGAGGCACCACGGGAGTTTCCGGTTCCTGCTGCGTTCTGCGGAACACGTCAGAGCATGGGGCGGGGCCTATCTTCGCGCCCTTTGCACAGTAACGCCCCTTCTTTTCCCACTCTCTGCGCAGCAATGGTGGTTCAAATTTCCATTTCCATTGGAAAACGGGTCTGTTCGTATCCTGTTCGTGATCGCCAGATTTTAACTCACCGTTGCCAGGTTCTCAGGTCTCAGGCAATGCTTCACTTGTCACGGTTTCGCGCATGAGGCTGTGGGGCCCAGTGATGGCACCGGCGCTGCTTGGGCCTCCGGGGGATGTGCGGCAGCTAGATGGGATGCTCCCCACAGGATGAGCAGTAATCCCCAGGGCCAGGAGCTGTACGGGATGGAATACGGCAGCTCAGTAGTCTCTAATTAGTAGTCCAGGAAGAATGCACGGACACATAAAGTCTTTTCTGTACCTTTTACTGGTGACAACAGGTACACTCAACCGGGCGATATAGTCGACACTCCTGGAGGTTCCACAGCAAGCAGTGGTATAGGCTTCCTGATGTACGTGGTTCTAATAGGGTCTGGTGGACATGGAATCCTACCAAACCGGGTTGCTCGTTCTGGTGAGACTAGTTACACCTGAGTTCGCTGCACTGAGGGCACTATAAAGCATTATTGGTGTGCACTTGGCTCCGGGCTCTCATTTGGTGATGCTTCAGGTGTCCAGGGAGCTAAACTCCCTTGTTGGGGTGCTGGTTTCTCTGCAGCCTGCGCTATGGCCCCTGCAGCTCAGACCCAGTGACCGGATTGTTAGGGCGAGTTAGAGTAACTCCTCTGTCCCTGAAGGTATTTGCCTCCTGCTCCTATGACCCTTGTTGCGAGGGTCTCCCACTTTCCGGGTGTGCTGGTATGGGCCTAGTGTGGCACCAATACCAGGTCAGCTCTCCTAGCTGTTCACAGTTCTAAAGTGACTGCACACTCTGCCGTTTCTCCCTCCAGGACCCGTATGTATAGGGGGAACTGGCTTAAGGCAACCAGTGGAGCTCCCCCTAGAGGCGTGGGGTGAAAGGGGTGTTGTAAGTTGTGTTACTAAGTGAGGTCTGCTTGCTGTGTACTCCTCCATTTGTATCCTAAGAGTTCCTGGGGTGCCCCAACCAGGGTGCCACACCTCCGTAGTCATGGATGAAGGAGGAAAAATACAGAGTCTGTACCTAGCACACACACTCATAGGACACCTTAGCACAGGGGACTGGTATTCAGTAGGTGTGACGGGGTATGCGACAGAGCAGGAAGGGACACCCGGCCAATGATCAATCCAAGGAGAATTATTAAACAAGAAAGCTGGAACAACACACATGAAGGTAAATCTGCAGAGTCCGCAATGAGTCCAAACAAAGGAAACAGATCCGGGGAACCTCCCGATAATCCTTGTGCCAGAGAAATGTCCAGCCCAGGCCCTGGGGGTTCTTGGATCACTCAGGCGCAGTCTGGAGGGGATGTCACGGGTAGCGGTGCCTGAGGCCGTGGGCCCGGGGGATGCAGATGATAAATGAGTAAAAGAAAAAAATAATAAAAATTATGTCAAGTCGTGACGCCACATGTAGGGTTACGGTGATGGCATCGGCGCTGCTTGGGCCTCCGGGGTGATGGGCGGCAGCAAGGTGGAACCGCTCCCTACAGGACAAGTGGGGTCCCCGGGGCTGTAGGTTGTAGCGAGGGTAATAGGGCAGCACAGTCGTTTCTGTGCAAGGTGGGAGTAGGGGAGCGCGGTCGGTGTGGTGCAGATGGAAGGAGGGACACGCACACATAAAAGTCTTTTGGTACCTTTACTGGTGTTATGTACTGGTACACTCGTCCGGAGTTGAGGGAAACACTTTAGGATCTCCACAGCGAGTAGGGTTGTAGACCTCCTTGTCTCAGTTACTCTGTTTGGGGTCTGGCAGGCTTGGAACTCGACCAGACCGTTGCTTCTCTCTCTCTGTGACACTCCACACCCGGGTTGCTGCACTGAGGGCACTCTTTTGGGTTCCCGTATGGATCCGTCTCACGGTCCCTGGCTCTCAATTGTTGGTGCTGCGGGCGTCCTGGATGCTAAACCTCCTTGTGGTGCTGGATTCTCTGCGGGGCCTATCCTCTCTGTCCCTGCAGCTCGGACCCAGTGACCGGAACTCTAATGGGGTGAATCGGTATGACTCTTCTGCCCCTTCTTATAGCAAGTTTCTCCTCCTCTGCCTTTGACCCTTACTCTGCGGGTCTACCACTGTCTCAGGTGGTTGCTGGTATTGGCCTAGCACGGCTCCAGTACCAGCTGAGCTCATTGAGCTCTTCACAGTGTTTTCCTTCCAGAACCCGTATTTATATGGGGAACTGGCTTAAGGCAACCAGTGGAGCTCCCCCTACAGGCCTGGGGTGGAAGGTGTTGTGTGGAAGTGGGTTACTCGCTGTGAGAAATCCTTCAGTGTCCCAGGGAAGTCTGTGGTGACCTGGCACAGAGTGCCACATAAATGAAAGCAATAGTCCTTGCAAGAGTCCAATGGATTCAATGCAATCCCATAGACGACGCCCCTGCGTCCAGGAGGCCACAAAGGGAACTGCAGCCAGGCAGGTAGGACATTGTTGCACAACAACACCCTCACAGCCCACACAACCCAGGTGTCAGAGAAGGTTACATCCAGCCCTGAGATTAGAAACTATATGAGATCGGAGGGGTGGCGGATTCAGAGGAGTGGGTTGGGCACACCAGAGGTCAGGTGACTGACAGTATATAGTGAGGGGGAGGAGTGAAGGAAGTTAGTAGGCCACAGTAGGCTGAGAAGCAAAGACCAAGAGTAGGACGATGTGAGCTGAGCTGTAAAGACTGAAGGACAATCACACTTCTGTGAGTGCAAGGCTAGGAGCGCAGAATCCGTACTGAGCCAGTGTGAGCCAGAGGGGAGAGAAAGCCCGTCCAATGCTGATGCCACCAGGAGTGTGACAGAACAGAGAAGGGACGGTGTAACCCGGGCCCTAGACAGCAGCTGAAGCCACTGACTGTAGGTGGAGAAGCCCTCCTAGAATACTAGAAGGAACAGAGAGAAGGAGCCTGGTAGAACCTCGTGCTGAGGACTGCTGGAGGCTGGGCTAAGTAGAGTGTCGGCTCTAGAGGGGACCGTAGTTCATCCGGCATCCCCAGATACCGACGGGGGATCACAGCTTTATGTTAGGATCCCTACCCTAAAGGACAGGCAGCTAAGTGACGCACTAGGACTCACAGAAGCCCGAGTCACCGCCATACTGTCCGGCGTATCACACACCACCCGTACAGACGGAGACCGTAAACAGCCCTGAAAGGACACCAACAGACTGTGTGAGGGGTCACAGGGAGAGAGAGGCCTGGCTGCAGAAGAGAAGGGAACCCGGAAAGGGAGAATGCAACCGTGTGTTGAGAACTGTGCTCAAAGCTTGTAAAGAACTGCAAATGACTTATAAACTGCTTGGAAAGAACTCAGAGTAAAGCTTTGGAAAACCCTGGATTGCCTCTCTTGTCTGCCTCTATCTGCATACCATTCTCCCCTCATACAGATCCAGCCTGTCAGCACCAGCCAGGAAGAGAGATCCCTGCAGTGCCTGCAAGTAAGTGTGTTACACCTTAGAGATGGGCGAATCCTAAATTACTCGGACTCGCTAGACTGTAACGAGTCTGAGTCCAGGACTCGCTACTCGTTGCGAGTCTAGCGAGTCCAATGTAAATGAATGGGGAGGCGAGTATTGCAGCGATTCCTCTGCTGCCGGACCCTATAAGGGGTCTGGCAGCAGAGGAAAAACCTGCAAATCCCCATGTTATTCTTTTAAAGCCAGCAGCAAAAAGCCGCTGGCTTTTAAAGAATAATAATAAAAAAAAAAAAGATTGGAGGGGGGAAGGGGGGTCAGGGGGGGTGAGGGGGGAGAGGGGGGGTGCACCGGCCCGGCCGGCTACTTACCCCTGCCTCCGCCGCCGCTGCCGCCTCAGCCGCAGACTCGCTCCCCGAGTCTCTCTGCTTCTGTTTCCGGAGATTCCCAAATGGTGACAAGAGCAGTGAATAAATTAACTTGCGTCACTGCTCGGGAATCTCCGGAGCAGAGCGAGTCTGGCTGACAGCAGAGTTCAGCTCAGGTCCTAATGCCCAGAGCTGAACCCTGACTGTTTAGTCAGTTCTCAGCTCTGCTACATCCCTGTCTGTCTAAGCACAGACAGGGAAGTAGCAGAGCTGAGATTGCGTTTTGGACTACGTCGGACGGAAGAGGATTTTTAAAATAAAGATGGAGTCCCTAATGGCTTTTTTGTTTTATTTTTAATAAAAAATTTTCTCTCTGTTTTTTTTTTTAGATTGATTACTGGAAATTCATGGCGGTCATGTCTAATATTGGCGTGACCGCCATAAATTTCGGGCTTAGGGCCAGCTGATAATACAAAGCTGGCCCTAACCCCTTAATTACCCAGTGAGCCATTGCCACCAGGGCCACTGGAAGAGCGGGGTTCAGCGCCAAAAGATGGCGCTTCAATGAACGCGCCATCTTCTGGGGCGGCTGCGGGCTGCAATTTGCAGTGGGGGGTGCCCAGACAGCTTGGGCCTCCCTGCGCTGCGGATTCCAGCCCCCAGCTGCTTAGCTGTACCTGGCTAGACATAGAAATTGCGCGGAGCCCCACGCATTTTTTTTTTAATTATTTCATGAAATTCATGAAATAATAAAAAAAAGGGCTCGCCTATATTCTTGTGTCTGGCCAGGTACAAATAGGCACCTGGGGGTTGGGGGCAGCCCGTCGCTGCCTGCTGGATCTGGCTGGTTCCAGAAATACGGCGAAGCCCACGTGAAATTTTTCTGAAAAATCCATAAAACAATCCTAAAAAAGGGACTGCCTCTTTATTAACCCCTCCACCATGGTCGAGGGGTTAGTAAAGATGCAATCCTTTTTTAGGATTGTTTTATAGATTTTTAAAAAAAAAAAATTACGTGGGCTTCGCCGTATTTTTGTAACCAGCCGGATCCAGCAGGCAGCGACGGGCTGCCCCCAACCCCCAGGTGCCTATTTGTACCTGGCCAGACACAAGAATATAGGCGAGCCCTTTTTTTTATTATTTCATGAATTTCATGAAATAATAAAAAAAAAAATGCGTGGGGCTCCGCGCAATTTCTATGTCTAGCCAGGTACAGCTAAGCAGCTGGGGGCTGGAATCCGCAGCGCAGGGATGCCCAAGCTTTCTGGGCACCCCCCGCTGCAAATTGCAGCCCGCAGCCGCCCCAGAAGATGGCGCATTCATTGAAGCGCCATCTTCTGGCGCTGAACCCCGCTCTTCCAGCGGCCCTGGTGGCATTGGCACGCTGGGTAATAAAGAGGTTAGGGCCAGCTTTGTATTATCAGCTGGCCCTAAGCCCGAAATTTATGGCGGTCACGCCAATATTAGACATGACCGCCATGAATTTCCAGTACTCAATATAAAAAAAAAACACAACACAGAGAAAATTTTTTTATTAAAAATAAAACAAAAAAGACATTAGAGACTCCATCTTTACTCCAAAAATCCTCTTCCGTCCGACGTAGTCCAAAAACGACATCTTCACTGCCACAACCCTGTGCATACATATACATATCTATGCACAGGGAGTGAGCAGGCTGAGAACTATCTCAGCTCTGCTACATCTCTGTGTAGGCGGGCTCTAGGACCCTGGAGCTGCCGCAGCCCGCAAGTCCCAGAGCCCAGCACACAGCACATAGCAGAAGCCGGAAGAGAGGTAAGGAGCATTTCTCCCCCCTCTCTTCCTTCGCTCCCTGCGGACTCGTTACTGACTGCGAGTAATCCCTGAGATTACTCGCAGTGTAACGAGTCGGGCGAATCCCTTACTACTCGGCGAGTACCGAGTAGTAACGAGTAGATTCGCCCATCCCTATTACACCTGCACCAGAGACTTAACCCCTTACTGTCCTGGGGGATACAGTTCTCCCCACTAGAACTATACCATCTCCGCTGCCATTCCATCACCCCCGGAGGTTCTGCAGCAGCGGCGGCCCCATCACTGGCCGCACCAAGTGGGTGGCGTCACCCGTGACATTCCCCTTGTAAATATCCCCATCTTATTGTGCGGGCCCAGGGACACGGTCCGGACCAAGCCACCTGTGACTTCCCCAGTACCGTCCGGTCCGGTACCGAGTACCCCCGTCCCGTGGGGGCTCCACATTCCACAGTCAACTCACATCTGATCTTAAAACATGAATGTATTGTCTGGGCTCTAAGGTTCAGCCCATGTGAAAGGGAGTAGGGGTTCACACCTACTATTGAATGGTTTGCTCCATCAGATGATTTTAGAAACGTATGGCTTCAGTGTGTCTGGTAGTATGTGGATTGGACTAGCCACCTGCTGGGAGGAAGAATGGCTTATCCTTCACTAGCTGTTGACCAATGCTTAATTACATTACAGTCCAGGAACACAATTCATGGGGGAAGGAGGCATGTTAAATTACAGCACAATAAATTACATAGTATACAGATAATAGAAAACGGAGAACGGTTACAATACATTAAATGGCATAGTATACAGAAATACAGGACAGGGAAAAAGCATATATCATGACATCGGCTCTGCTCCGTACACACTCGGCTCCGCTCCGTACACCTCGTACACACTCGGCTCTGCTCTGTACACCTCGTACACACTCGGCTCCGCTCCGTACACCTCGTACACACTCGGCTCTGCTCCGTACACCTCGTACACACTCAGCTCTGCTCTGTACACCTGGTACACAATCGGCTCCGCTCCGTACACCTCGTACACACTCGGCTCTGCTCCGTACACCTCGTACACACTCGGCTCTTCTCCGTACACCTCATACACACTTGGCTCCGATCTGTACACCTCGTACGCTTTTGGCTCGGCTCCATACACCTCACACACACTCGGATCCACTATGTACACCAAGTACACTCTGCTCCATGCCGTACACCTCGTACACACTCTGCTCCACACCGTACACCTCATACACACTCTGCTCCACACAGTACACCTCATACGCACTCTGCTCCGCTCTGTACATCTCGTACCCTTGGCTTCGCTCCGTACACCTCGTACACACTCTGCTCCGCTCCGTACAACTCTTACACACTCTGCTCTGCTCCATACACCTCCTACACACTCTGCTCCGCTCCGTACACCTCATGCACCCTCGGCTCTACTCCGTACACCTTGTACACACTCAGCTCCACTCCGTACACCTCATACACACTTAGCTCCACTCCGTACACCTCGTTCACACTCTGCTCCGCTCCATACACCTCGTACACAATCGGCTCCGCTCCGTACACCTCGTTCACACTCTGCTCTGTACACCTCGTACACACTCAGCTCTGCTCTGTACACCTCATACACACTCGGCTCCGCTCCGTACACCTCGTACACACGTGGCTCCGCTCTGTACACCTTGTACACACTCGGCTTCGCTCCGTACACCTCGTACACACTCGGTTGCGCTCCATACACCTCATACACACTTGGCTCCGCTCCATACACCTTGTACACACGTGGCTCCGCTCTGTACACCTTGTACACACGTGGCTCCGCTCTGTACACCTTGTACACACTCGGCTTCGCTCCGTACACCTCGTACAAACTCGGTTGCGCTCCATACACCTCATACACACTTGGCCCTGCTCCATACACCTTGTACGCTTTTGGCTCCGCTCCATACACCTCGTTCACTCTCTGCTCCACTCCGTACACCTCGTACACAATCTGCTGCACACTGTACACCTTGTACACACTCTGCTCCGCTCACCACCTCATACCCTTGGCTCCGCTCCATACACCTCACACACACTCGGCTCCGCTCCGTACACCTCGTACACATTCGACTCCGCTCCGTACACCTCGTACACACTCGGCTCCGCTCTGTAAACCTCGTACAGATTTGGCTCTGCTTCGTACACCTCGTACACAATTTAGTCCTCTCCATACACCTCGTACACACTCGGCTACGCCCCGTACACCTCATACACATTCGGCTGCGCTCTGTACACCTCGTACATGTAGTGAGGTGAGCAATTCGGATTGTATTATTGAAATGGGCACCGAAGTGAACAGTACACAGTCCGCTACTGCCCCCTTGTGGACAAGTGCTGAATTGACTGCAGAGAAAAAAACACTGATTACTGATCCCCTCCCACAGCAGCCTTGTGCTCAGGAACAGAAAGGGCGGGAAGTCAGTATAGATCCAGAGTTGAGCCAGGGAAGATCTCCCTGTGGATGTCTGTTGAAAGTGGACTACTTTGCTACACCTTGCCGGAAAAATCACCCCGCAGAAGCCCCTGTGACTGATCCTGGGCCACTGGACTTTGGTGCTGTGTATCTGGCCGCTCTGCAAAACCTTGCCCGCCGAGCACCCAGAGTGCATGTGCAGGGGCCGTGACCGACATAAGGGAGCCATTTGGCTGCTGTGATCTCCCTCCTGCTGCTCTGTGTGCCCTGAGACTAGGAGAGACATTAAAAGAAAAGTTCTGTTACCTGCGGAAGGAGACCAAAGAAGAAGACTGAGGAGACCCCCAGGCCTGCTACGTGGGAGCGACATCTTCTTCTGTGATAAGACTGGTACGTGATTTTAGGGAAAGTTAGGGAAAGATACCTTCATTGTTGTGTTTTCTTTTCTTGCTGCGTACCCGGCAGAAGTGAAGATTCAGAGACTCTAATATATACAAGTGCGCATATAGTTTGGTTGACTGTGATATAAACATGTTTTACAGTAAAGAAATGTTACTACCGGTTAAATCTGAGTATGGGGATTCTGTTGAGAAAGATCATACACACACACCCGCGGCCTTACCACCGGTCGCTACATCCACACTCGGCTTCGCTCCGTACACCTCGTACATACTCGGTTGCGCTCCATACACCTCATACACACTTGGCTCCGCTCCATACACCTTGTACACACGTGGCTCCGCTCTGTACACCTTGTACACACTCGGCTTCGCTCCGTACACCTCGTACACACTCGGTTGCGCTCCATACACCTCATACACACTTGGCTCCGCTCCATACATCTTGTATGATTTTGGCTCCGCTCCATACACCTCGTACACTCTCTGCTCCACTCCGTACACCTCATACACACTCTGCTGCACACTGTACACCTCGTACACACTCTGCTCCGCTCACCACCTCATACCCTTGGCTCCGCTCCATACACCTCGTACACACTCTGCTCTGCTCCGTACACCTCATACACACTCGGCTCCGCTCCGTACACCCCGTACACACTCGGCTCTGCTCCGTACACCTTATACACACTTGGCTCTGCTCTGTACACCTCATGCACACTCTGCTCCGCTCCGTACAACTCTTACACACTTTGCTCTGCTCTGTACACCTCATACACACTCTGCTCCGTACACCTCGTACACTCTCTGCTCCACTCCGTACACCTCGTACACACTCTGCTGCACACTGTACGCCTCGTACACACTCTGCTCCGCTCACCACCTCAAACCCTTGGCTCCGCTTCATACACCTCGTACACACTCTGCTCTGCTCCGTACACCTCACACACACTCGGCTCCGCTCCGTACACCCCGTACACACTCGGCTCTGCTCCGTACACCTTATACACACTTGGCTCTGCTCTGTACACCTCATGCACACTCTGCTCCGCTCCGTACAACTCTTACACACTTTGCTCTGCTCTGTACACCTCATACACACTCTGCTCCGTACACCTCATGCACACTCGGCTCTGCTCCGTACACCTTGTACACACTCAGCTCCACTCCGTACACCTCATACACACTTAGCTCCACTCTGTACACTTCGTTCACACTCTGCTCCATACACCTCGTACACACTCGGCTCCGCTCCGTACACCTCGTTCACACTCTGCTCTGTACACCTCGTACACACTCAGCTCTGCTCTGTACACCTCATACACACGTGGCTCCGCTCTGTACACCTTGTACACACTCGGCTTCGCTCCATACACCTCGTACACACTCGGTTGCGCTCCATACACCTCATACACACTTGGCTCCGCTCCATATACCTTGTACACACGTGGCTCCGCTCTGTACACCTTGTACACACTCGGCTTCGCTCTGTACACCTCGTACACACTCGGCTTCACATCCGTACACCGCGTACACACTCGGTTGCGCTCCGTACACCTCATACACACTTGGCTCCGCTCCATACACCTTGTACGCTTTTGGCTCCGCTCAATACACCTCGTACACTCTCTGCTCCACTCCGTACACCTCGTACACACTCGTCTCCGCTCCGTACACCTCGTACACACTCTGCTCTGCTCCGTACACCTCGTACACACTCGGCTCCGCTCCGTACACCTCGTACACACTCGGCTCCGCTCCGTACACCTCGTACACACTCGGCTCTGCTCCGTACACCTCGTACACACTCAGCTCTGCTCTGTACACCTGGTACACAATCGGCTCCGCTCCGTACACCTCGTACACACTCGGCTCTGCTCCCGTACACCTCGTACACACTCGGCTCTTCTCCGTACACCTCATACACACTTGGCTCCGATCTGTACACCTCGTACGCTTTTGGCTCGGCTCCATACACCTCACACACACTCGGATCCACTATGTACACCAAGTACACTCTGCTCCATGCCGTACACCTCGTACACACTCTGCTCCACACCGTACACCTCATACACACTCTGCTCCACACAGTACACCTCATACACACTCTGCTCCGCTCTGTACATCTCGTACCCTTGGCTTCGCTCCGTACACCTCGTACACACTCTGCTCCGCTCCGTACAACTCTTACACACTCTGCTCTGCTCCATACACCTCCTACACACTCTGCTCCGCTCCGTACACCTCATGCACCCTCGGCTCTACTCCGTACACCTTGTACACACTCAGCTCCACTCCGTACACCTCATACACACTTAGCTCCACTCCGTACACCTCGTTCACACTCTGCTCCGCTCCATACACCTCGTACACAATCGGCTCCGCTCCGTACACCTCGTTCACACTCTGCTCTGTACACCTCGTACACACTCAGCTCTGCTCTGTACACCTCATACACACTCGGCTCCGCTCCGTACACCTCGTACACACGTGGCTCCGCTCTGTACACCTTGTACACACTCGGCTTCGCTCCGTACACCTCGTACACACTCGGTTGCGCTCCATACACCTCATACACACTTGGCTCCGCTCCATACACCTTGTACACACGTGGCTCCGCTCTGTACACCTTGTACACACGTGGCTCCGCTCTGTACACCTTGTACACACTCGGCTTCGCTCCGTACACCTCGTACAAACTCGGTTGCGCTCCATACACCTCATACACACTTGGCCCTGCTCCATACACCTTGTACGCTTTTGGCTCCGCTCCATACACCTCGTTCACTCTCTGCTCCACTCCGTACACCTCGTACACAATCTGCTGCACACTGTACACCTTGTACACACTCTGCTCCGCTCACCACCTCATACCCTTGGCTCCGCTCCATACACCTCACACACACTCGGCTCCGCTCCGTACACCTCGTACACATTCGACTCCGCTCCGTACACCTCGTACACACTCGGCTCCGCTCTGTAAACCTCGTACAGATTTGGCTCTGCTTCGTACACCTCGTACACAATTTAGTCCTCTCCATACACCTCGTACACACTCGGCTACGCCCCGTACACCTCATACACATTCGGCTGCGCTCTGTACACCTCGTACATGTAGTGAGGTGAGCAATTCGGATTGTATTATTGAAATGGGCACCGAAGTGAACAGTACACAGTCCGCTACTGCCCCCTTGTGGACAAGTGCTGAATTGACTGCAGAGAAAAAAACACTGATTACTGATCCCCTCCCACAGCAGCCTTGTGCTCAGGAACAGAAAGGGCGGGAAGTCAGTATAGATCCAGAGTTGAGCCAGGGAAGATCTCCCTGTGGATGTCTGTTGAAAGTGGACTACTTTGCTACACCTTGCCGGAAAAATCACCCCGCAGAAGCCCCTGTGACTGATCCTGGGCCACTGGACTTTGGTGCTGTGTATCTGGCCGCTCTGCAAAACCTTGCCCGCCGAGCACCCAGAGTGCATGTGCAGGGGCCGTGACCGACATAAGGGAGCCATTTGGCTGCTGTGATCTCCCTCCTGCTGCTCTGTGTGCCCTGAGACTAGGAGAGACATTAAAAGAAAAGTTCTGTTACCTGCGGAAGGAGACCAAAGAAGAAGACTGAGGAGACCCCCAGGCCTGCTACGTGGGAGCGACATCTTCTTCTGTGATAAGACTGGTACGTGATTTTAGGGAAAGTTAGGGAAAGATACCTTCATTGTTGTGTTTTCTTTTCTTGCTGCGTACCCGGCAGAAGTGAAGATTCAGAGACTCTAATATATACAAGTGCGCATATAGTTTGGTTGACTGTGATATAAACATGTTTTACAGTAAAGAAATGTTACTACCGGTTAAATCTGAGTATGGGGATTCTGTTGAGAAAGATCATACACACACACCCGCGGCCTTACCACCGGTCGCTACATCCACACTCGGCTTCGCTCCGTACACCTCGTACATACTCGGTTGCGCTCCATACACCTCATACACACTTGGCTCCGCTCCATACACCTTGTACACACGTGGCTCCGCTCTGTACACCTTGTACACACTCGGCTTCGCTCCGTACACCTCGTACACACTCGGTTGCGCTCCATACACCTCATACACACTTGGCTCCGCTCCATACATCTTGTATGATTTTGGCTCCGCTCCATACACCTCGTACACTCTCTGCTCCACTCCGTACACCTCATACACACTCTGCTGCACACTGTACACCTCGTACACACTCTGCTCCGCTCACCACCTCATACCCTTGGCTCCGCTCCATACACCTCGTACACACTCTGCTCTGCTCCGTACACCTCATACACACTCGGCTCCGCTCCGTACACCCCGTACACACTCGGCTCTGCTCCGTACACCTTATACACACTTGGCTCTGCTCTGTACACCTCATGCACACTCTGCTCCGCTCCGTACAACTCTTACACACTTTGCTCTGCTCTGTACACCTCATACACACTCTGCTCCGTACACCTCGTACACTCTCTGCTCCACTCCGTACACCTCGTACACACTCTGCTGCACACTGTACGCCTCGTACACACTCTGCTCCGCTCACCACCTCAAACCCTTGGCTCCGCTTCATACACCTCGTACACACTCTGCTCTGCTCCGTACACCTCACACACACTCGGCTCCGCTCCGTACACCCCGTACACACTCGGCTCTGCTCCGTACACCTTATACACACTTGGCTCTGCTCTGTACACCTCATGCACACTCTGCTCCGCTCCGTACAACTCTTACACACTTTGCTCTGCTCTGTACACCTCATACACACTCTGCTCCGTACACCTCATGCACACTCGGCTCTGCTCCGTACACCTTGTACACACTCAGCTCCACTCCGTACACCTCATACACACTTAGCTCCACTCTGTACACTTCGTTCACACTCTGCTCCATACACCTCGTACACACTCGGCTCCGCTCCGTACACCTCGTTCACACTCTGCTCTGTACACCTCGTACACACTCAGCTCTGCTCTGTACACCTCATACACACGTGGCTCCGCTCTGTACACCTTGTACACACTCGGCTTCGCTCCGTACACCTCGTACACACTCGGTTGCGCTCCATACACCTCATACACACTTGGCTCCGCTCCATATACCTTGTACACACGTGGCTCCGCTCTGTACACCTTGTACACACTCGGCTTCGCTCTGTACACCTCGTACACACTCGGCTTCACATCCGTACACCGCGTACACACTCGGTTGCGCTCCGTACACCTCATACACACTTGGCTCCGCTCCATACACCTTGTACGCTTTTGGCTCCGCTCAATACACCTCGTACACTCTCTGCTCCACTCCGTACACCTCGTACACACTCGTCTCCGCTCCGTACACCTCGTACACACTCTGCTCTGCTCCGTACACCTCGTACACACTCGGCTCCGCTCCGTACACCTCGTACACACTCGGCTCTGCTCCGTACACCTCGTACACACTCGGCTCCGCTCCGTACACCTCGTACACACTCGGCTCTGCTCCGTACACCTCGTACACACTCGGCTCCGGTCCGTACACCTCGTACACAATAGGCTCCAATCTGTACATCACCATGACAGCCAGCACAGCAGAGTCCTGCATACACTGAGGAACTGATCATGTGACCCCTGACTCCTCCCCTCCGTGTGACATCATCACAGGTCTTGTCAGCACAGAGCAGCCATATATGTGGTTTGTGATGATCATGTGACAGGAAATTACATCACACCTGGAAGCAATACATACTGTATCATGTGACAGGAAGTGATGTCAGACCAGTAAGTTCATCTTCCCCCATTCAGGTGTCTACAATATTGGATCCTCTCACATCTTCTATAGAAGAGAATTCTCCTGATTGACCATCAAGGATGGATCTGGACAGGGACAAGATGGCGGAGAGGATCTTACCCCTCACCCTAGAGATCCTCTTCCTTGTTACTGGAGAGGTGAGAGATGTCACATCACATCATTCTTATCTATGGACAGAAGAACAGAGGACAGGAGAGGTGAGGACTCTGGAAATGTCTGGAGACTGGAGATTTATTAATGTGTCTCCTCTCCATAACCAGGATTACACAGTGGTGAAGAAGAGCTGGAGTGATCTGTGCTGTCAGGAGCCTGTACAGTGTGAGGGAAGAGCCCTGAGCCCAATCACGGGGCCTCCACCTCACCCCCTGATACATGAGGACATCAATGAGCAGAAGATCCGAGAACTCACCTACAAGATGATGGAGCTGCTGACTGGAGAGGTGACACTGCTGGGAATGCTGCTGCTGGGACATTATACAGTAACGCTATGAAGGGATGGGGGAATGATGACCGCGCTATCATTGTATGTGTCAGGTTCCTATAAGATGTCAGGACGTCGCCGTCTATTTCTCCATGGAGGAGTGGGAGTATTTAGAAGGACACAGAGATCTGTACAAGGACATGGTCATGATGGAGGATCCCCTCACATCAGCAGGTAATAGACAGGACTAAATCCACACGGCCTATAATGATCTGTATGTAAAGAATGAATTCAGTCCTGTATGTGTCTCCTCCAGGTCTATCCAGTAAGAGGACAACACCAGAGAGATGTCCCCGTCCTCTTCTCCCACAGGACTGTAAAGAAGAAGATCCCGATGTTCCTCCGGATCATCAGGTAGATGGAGAGAAGGTGTGATGAGATCTCCCTATGATGTGTAGACGGCTGTGAAGATCTTGTCTCAGTCTTGTTTTCTCCTCCACTATTAGATGTGTTATACTTGTGTAATGAGAACGGTGGAGATGGCAGATTACAGCTGATCATAGATGGGACTTCTCCATCTGTCTGTGACTTTATAATCTTTGTTTCAGGGTGAAGATCTGCCCCATATTAATCCTCCAGAGACCTATGTGAGGGGTGATGAGCGGAGGACAGAGGAGATCCCTACAGATCACCGCCCAGGTGAGTAGTGACCACTGAATGCAGAGAAGTCACAGATTCTTCTCAGTCACCGGCTGTGGCTGCTTTATCGGTGGTGGAGTCCAGACATATCACAATCATGTGATCACCTGACAGCTCAAAAGATGGCTGCCACAAACAGACCTGGCGCTATCTACTCCACCCTCCATATCCCAGGGATTGTCCTTCACCCTCTAACCCCTATACATGGGTCTGGACTTACACAGGGACCAGTAGGCTGAGGACACAGAGTTATCTGATAATTGGTGGTGTGAAATGACAATAATAATAATAATTTGTATTTATATAGCGCCAACATATTCCGCAGCTTCGCAATACAAAGTTCACATTTAAACAATCATAAGAAACAATTAGAAAATACAATACAATACCATAAACAATACAATACAAAGCATAATGTAATACAATAATTAGAGCAAAATCTGGTAGCCCTGCTCATAATAGCTTACAATCTAACAATGAGGTGGGGGTGACAAGGTACAGGGGCTTATTTGCAATGATGGTATAGTCAACTTCAGGGGATGGGGAACAGATAGGAGCAGAATAAGTGGCCACAACCCATTATTTGTGATCCACTTGAGACGGCGCGGATAGGCTATGTCTAAATGACTGACTAGTGATCATGATAGTCCGCCCTAAAAAGATGTGTTTTTAGGGATCGCCTAAAACTATCTAAGTTGTGGATACACCTAATTTCTTGTGGTAGAGCATTCCAGAGAATTGGTGCAGCTCAGGAGAAGTCTTGGAGCTGGGAGTGGGAGGTTCAGGTTAGTGAAGAAGTGAGTCTAAAGTCACTTCCAGAGCGAAGAGAACGGCTGGGGTGATAGACAGAGATGAGGGAGGAGATGTATGGGGTGCTGCACTGTGAAGAGCTTTGTGGGTGAGAACAAGCAGTTTGAAATGGATCCTATAGTGTATAGGCAGCCAGTGTAATGACTGACATAGAGCAGAAGCGTCTGAGTAACGATTAGCTAGATAGGTAATCCTGGCTGCTGCATTAAAGGGATCCTGTCACCCCCAAATCACCTCTAAACCTATTAAAACCTGTCCCTAGAGCATATTAACACTGTCCCTACACTCCTTTTAGCTCCTAAATGGCATTAGTCAAAGTGAATATAAACGTTTTATAAGTACCTGATTAGTCATGATAATGAGTGACTATGCTATTCATAGTCACTCATCAAGGCAGCCCCTCTTCTTCATATCACGCCTATTCAGGCGTGCTCGTCAGTCTATGTTCAAAATCGCGCCTCCCTGCGCGCCTCCCCTCTCTCTCATAGCGTCCGGGCTTCACTGTAAGCTGTATGACGCGATTCGCGTCATTCCCGGCGCCAGATGACGTATTTGCAGCCGCGCCGCGCTGTCAGCTTCAAAATACGCACTGCGCATGCCCATGCGCATGCGCAGTGCGGGACTTGAAGCTGACAGCGCGGCGCGGCTGCAAATACGTCATCTGGCGCCGGGAATGACGTGAATCGCGTCATACAGCTTACAGTGAAGCCCGGACGCTATGAGAGAGAGGGGAGGCGCGCAGGGAGGCGCGATTTTGAACATAGACTGACGAGCACGCCTGAATAGGCATGATATGAAGAAGAAGGGCTGCCTTGATGAGTGACTATGAATAGCATAGTCACTCATTATCATGACTAATCAGGTACTTATAAAACGTTTATATTCACTTTGACTAATGCCATTTAGGAGCTAAAAGGAGTGTAGGGACAGTGTTAATATGCTCTAGGGACAGGTTTTAATAGGTTTAGAGGTGATTTGGGGGTGACAGGATCCCTTTAAGGATGGACTGGAGAGGGGACAGTCTAGTGCGGGGGAGGCCAACTAAGAGAGAATTACAATAGTCAAGGCGGGAGTGAATCAGGGCCACAGTGAGGGTTTTTGTGGTTTCCAAGGTGAGAAAGGGGCGAATTCTGGAGATGTTCTTCAGGTGAAAGCGGCAAGAGCGTGCGAGAGATTGGTCTTTCCTTCACCCCATATATACAGAGTCAAACATAACACCCAGACAGCGAGCCTGCTGACTAGGCACTATTGTGGTGCCGCACACCAAGAGAGAGATGTCAGATTTAGGGAGGTTAGTGGAGGGCGGGAGCAGAAGTAGTTCAATTTTGGAAAGATTAAGTTTCAGGTAGAGAACAGACATGATATCGGAAACTGCGGTTAGACAGTCATTGGTGTTTTTTATTAGAGCAGGAGTAAGGTCAGGGGAAGAAGTGTATAGTTGTGTGTCATCAGCATAAAGATGGTACTGAAAGCCAAATCTGTTGATGGTCTGTCCAATCGGGGCTGTGTAGAGAGAGAAGAGAAGAGGTCCAAGGACTGAACCCTGAATGTTTCTTTAAGAATATGTACATCCCCTTGAAGGACCGACAACCGAGGCGTCACCCGAGCAGACTCCTAGCGGATGCTTATAATAGAAGTAAGAACCGCACACAGAGTGAGATAATTAAGCAAATGGAATTAAATAAAGAAGAAAAAATGAAAGAAGGGGAGAACGATATTGTAAATTATAGGTGTAATCTAGTGACAACTTTCAGTCAATCATATAGGGAAATTTACACAATTTTGGGTAAATACTGGTTAATTTTAAAGGGGGACCCCTTCCTCTCAAATATTATAACAGAAAAACCAGAGATTATTTTTAGAAGAGGGAGAACCCTCCAGGCCTTAATAGCCCCGAACAAAATAAAAAATATGAACATTGGGAGCAAAGAACAACAAACAAAGACCAATGAAACAATAAAAAATGGGTGCTATAAATGCAACTCACGACGATGTGAATGTTGCAATAGCATTGTACATGGATGTAATAAGTTCACATCCAATACAACTGAGGAATCGTTCCCAATTAAACAGAGAATGGATTGTAGATCACAATTTGTAATATATATGTTGGAGTGTCCCTGCAAACTCCAATATATAGGTAGAACGATCCAGACAATGCAGGCTAGGCTGAGTAAGCACAGATCAAATATCAGAAAGGGGTATTTAAATCACAGCATCTCAAGACACTATCTTCAGATCCATGAAAGGGATCCCACCAGTCTTAAATTAATAATCCTAGAACAAATAAGTGAGGAAGTGCATGATAGGATTGAGAAATTAAATAAGAAAGAAATGTATTGGATTTTTAAAATGGCTACATTGGCACCGGAGGGCCTTAATCTCTCAATAGAGAATAATATATAAACCCATAATTACCATTTGCAGAAGTCATCTTTTAAGATCAGATCGTTTGTATAGATTTCATGATGTTTTAATAATTTGTATATGTATTTTTTATGTGAAATTTTTATATGAAGTTTTTATATGTAATTTTCATGTGAATTTTTTAAGTGTAATAATTATGTGTATCTAATAGGTGGATTTTGTGTAATAATATTGAAGTGTTTTACTATCTTGAATTTTTAATGTACTCCTGGATGAATAGTTATGTTTTTGTCACAAAAGAACGGGCAGTTGTGCAATAGAATAAAAAGGGCTCGTATTGTGCATTAAATAGAACTGCTTATATAGCTATTTAGACATTTGGACAGGAAAGAGTTAAAAAGTCTATTTTCAACCTAAAAGCAAGGGATTGGTTAATGGAGGATTTATAAGGATACCAAATGTAAGGTCTGATATCCACTTGAGGAAGACGCCCTGAGCGTCGAAACATGTTGTGGGAGAGGACCTAGTGTGATTTGAACAATAAACTTACAGGTAAAACACTTGTTGAAGTGTAGCTGTCTTCATATCCCAGCGCTCACCCAAACATCGCTTTATTCCATTACTAGACATCCCTTGACAGATCTGACACCTAAGAGCCGGGTCATTCCATTGGGTGTCCGTGGCCCACCTTCGGAACTCTGAACAGTACTCCTCAGCCGGCCACGTCCCGTCTGATCTGGCACAAATCCTAAGTCATATTAAAAGGCTTGTTAAAGAGTCAATGATGACTTGTAGGATTGCTACCTTTATTAGATGGCACTAGAGTTCGCCAACTTCAACACTGAAGTGACAATTTACATTTTAAGTAGAAATTTTAAAAAATATTAATTTCAGGTATATTTTATTCAAAAATAATAATTTTATTTATTCTTGTCAGATGACTGTACCAGGAGATCAGAAGGAGAACTTAAATCAGATGAACTTGAAACCACCCAGGATACAATTGATGTGAATGTCATTACTCCAGATATCCCATCATCCCTTCACAGCAAAGATCTGTCATCTGATCCTATGAAACAGGTCCAATCTTCTGATTCATCACAGACTACTAAGAAGAATAGAAGTCACAAAAGAGGCATTAAAAAAACAAATGCTCTTAACGCAATGAAGCCACTTTCACTTTCAGAATATGGAAATAGTTTTCCCCTCAAAACATCTTTTGTTAAACATCAAAAAATTCACACAGAGGAAAAGAGATTTTCTTGTTCCAAGTGGAGAAAACACATTAACCAGAAATCAGATCTTGTTAGTCATGAGAGAATTCATACTGAAAAGAAGCCTTTTTCATGTTCAGAATGTGGGAAATATTTTGTACAGAAATCACATCTTGTTGCACATCAGAGATATCACACAGGGGAGAAGCCTTTCTCATGTTTAGAATGTGGGAAATATTTTACATATAAATCACATCTTGTTACACACCAGAGAGGTCACACAGGGGAGAAGCCTTTCTCATGTTCAGAATGTGGGAAATGTTTTACATATAAATCACATCTTGTTACACACCAGAGAGGTCACACAGGGGAGAAGCCTTTTTCATGTTCAGAATGTGGGAAATGTTTTGTAAATAAATTAAATCTTGTTAGACATCAGATCAATCACACAGGGGAGAAGCCTTTTTCATGTTCAGAATGTGGGAAATGTTTTGTACAGAAATCAGATCTTGTTCGACATCAGAGAGTTCACACAGGGGAGAAGCCTTTTTCATGTTCAGAATGTGGGAAATGGTTTGCAGATACATCTAGTCTTGTTTGGCACCAAAAAACTCACATAGGGGAGAAGCCTTATTCATGTTCAGAATGTGGGAAATGGTTTGCAGATAAATCTAGTCTTGTTAGGCACCAAAGAACTCACATATTGGAGAAACCACTCTTATGTTCAGAATGTGGGAAATGTTTTAATTATAAATCACATCTTGTTATACATCAGAGAAGTCACACAGGGGAGAAGCCTTTTCCATGTTCAGAATGTGGGAAATGTTTTGCAGATAAATCTAATCTTATTAAGCACCAAAGAGCTCACACAGGCCGTAGCCATTATCATGACTAAAATGTGAAAAATGAATTACTGGAAATTCATGTTTTGTTTATCATCAAGAATAACTCGCACTAGGAGAAATTATATATTGTGTGGACAAATTGTACTAATAACATGAGAGTCGTATAATTAAATGAGAGGGAATTATTTAGCACATTCCGTATTTTCTGGACTATAAGACACTTTTAATAATAAAAATCCTGTTAATAAGTGAGAGCCTCTTCTAGTCCGGGTGCAGCGTCCTGTGATGGAGGAGAATACTGAGACAGTGTCCTTCCCGATCACTGAGAAAACGTCTCTCTGTCCTCCTGCCCCGCACTGATCTATACTGGGGATCACAATTACACAACAATGTGTGATCACTTGATCTCTCAGACAGAATGTGATCTACACTGATGAACATGTGAAGGATCTGGTGTACGGGGAGCACCAGCCTCTAGAACAGGGATTTCCAAAATAACCAAAGTTTATCAACTTATAACCTTTATTTTACCCAAAATCTGATGATCAGAGAACAGCAATGACTGTAGACAGAGGAAGATTAACACTAAAGGCCACGTTACACACATATATCTAAAGGATTGAGAATGCGCAAATAGGGTCTTATCCTTTGTAGACAGGTATAAGATGACAATATTAGACTTGCTCACCTGGTATGGTTGTGTAGCACACAACCAGTGTAATCGCTCAGAAATTGCCGCTGCTGCAGGGACCGTACTTCCACAGGTTACTGCGGTTCTTCAAGACAAATCTTCCGGACAAAGTACCTGTAAGTCCGCGCTGCTGCCAAAAAGATGTTGAAGCACCAAAGACCCGGGACGTCTGGGGACGGTGATATAGGTTTATTTTCCGACGCGTTTCAGAGCCACATACCGGGCTCCTTCCTCAGGGAACATCAAGATTAATCTTCCTAATGGGACATGGTGTTATGAGTGTGGTGTGAGATATCAGGTGAAGGTGGAATAGTGGTGTTTTATGTGTATTTGTACCTAGCAATTGTTAGGTTTAGTGCTAATATATGTATATTGGTATAGAACTGGAATTGAATAACAGCTCTATATGACACGTGACACCTGTCATATAGAGGGTTTATCTCACAGAACAGCCGGTTTACTTGTGTCCTCTAAGTGGCGTTTTTTGGTTTTAAGCCACTAAGTCAAGAGGATAGACCCTTTTACTCTGGGGATAGCCTTTCTGTAACATCCTCCAGCACATGTGCATGACACCAGACTTTGCTGGAAGGGCGTATAGTGTACCAACGGGCCTTCACCTTTAGATGTCAGCTAAGGGTTAGTAGGGCTAGCCGTCGAAGAACGGGGACACCATCCATGGGGTTTTTTATGTGTATAAAACTCGGTTGTGAGGTAGGGTGAGGTAGGGAGAGGATAGGGCCTGACAGCCCCCCCCTCGAGTAAGTCAGTTGCACATCCTTGTTGGAACTATATGATTCCGATTTTTTTTTTTAAAACGTACTAATAAATGCGCTAACCGAACATAAATTTCTATGGCGGGTTTCTTGTCAGGACCCATTGACAGAGAAAGGTGGGCGGTTGAGGCAAGGGACGTCTTTTCGGAGACTGAGGACAATAACGGTGGTGGTGACACCTCTGGTGATCTTAAGAAGATCTTCCATGAGATAACTTATGTTTATAAAGAAAACGTTAAATCATGGAGGGAAATTGAGAGCCTGGAGAAGTTTATAGCTGAAAGACTGGTCCCCAAAGGCCTTAGACTAAATATAATTCCTGCAAATAGATCTAGGACCCCCAAACGTCTTGAAAGGTGGGAGGAAGAATCCATCAATAGCTCCCTGAGATTCATGAGATTCTCCTGGATGAGGAGAAGAACTCTTTTGAGGAGACTTCCAAAAAACTTACGGAGTTGACTGAGGAGGCCAAGAAACATAAAGACGAGCCGGACTTTGGGAGACGTGAGGCCACGTTAGAGCATAGTATTGGACGTTTACAGTCGTGTATTAAAGAACGTAAGCATAAACAATACATAAGGGACTCTCTAGAATTTAAAGAGAAGAGAGCTTATCTATTCATCCAGAGGGGAGATAGCGATATTGGGAATACGGATAACTCTGAAACAGATCAATCAGAAAAAGAGGAAGGGGGACAGGGGGGGTCAGGGAAGAGCTCCAGAACCATGGAAGAACCCCAAGAGCAGGAAATGGAGGAAAAAGGGAGGCAAGGGCCGAGGAGGACAGGGCAGGGTAGATCCAGAGGAATCAGGGTTTGGAGGTCGGGACATCAGCCCAAGGAGACCAGAGTCGGGGGTTGGGTCCTTTTCACGATATGTGTCTGGACCTACTACACTGGGCACCTATGTGACGGGTCCAGGGTCTTTTTTAGGGAGAGATCCCTACCCGTTGAGAGGGAGAACCCAGGGGCAAGGCAGAAACAATAGACTCCAACAGAATTATTAATGTGACAGATCACCACCTGACCGAAATAGAAAGAAATATACTATCAAAGGGTCTCTCATTCATCCCAACGAACCATTTTAACGAGTTCGAATGGGTTAAAGATCTAAACCTATTCGCTAGGAAGTTAAAATGGAGGAGATTTTTTAAAATCAATGACAAGGAGAAATGCCGCCAATTGGGGATTGAGGAGGAAGACATTTGTACCTTCTCTGACCTTAGGGACCTGGCAATAGGTCAAAACAAAGAAATTGGTAAGGGTCCTTTCACGGATTGCAGACCCCCGAGTAGAAGGATGCCGCCAAACAGTGATCTCACGAATGGGACATCTTCACCAATTTGGTAACAAATGATCTGAAAAAGTTGGGTGAGACTAAAAAGAAAATATACTATTCTAACCTCACGAGTGAGGAGCGGCGCACTTTGGACAATCTGACGAGGAATGATCAAATCATCCTAAAGCCCGCCGATAAGGGCGGACACCTCGTCGTGATGCACCATAAACAGTATAAAGCTATGTGCCATAGTATACTTAATGACAACACCACCTATACCAGATTGGAGGGAGATCCGACTGCTATGTTCCAAACGGAACTAGAAAGTATACTACAGGGGGCATTGGAGAAAGGGGTAATCTCTAGTAGTGAGAAGAACTTTATGTATAACAAGCATCCGGTTATGGCCATGTTCTACTCACTCCCCAAGGTACATAAGGGTCTGTCTCCACTGCGAGGTCATCCCATAGTATCTGGGATAGAATCCATCACCCAGAATTGTGGGATTTACCTCGATAAGGTCCTGAGAGCGTTTGCAATCAGCTTACCCTCATACATCAGGGATATCTTAGACCTAATAAGCAAACTTGATGGTGTCTCAGTGGGGGACGATGTACAATTAGCCTCCATTGATGTGGAGGCATTGTACAGCAGTATACCCCACGAGAAAGGCCTGTTGGCAGTGGAGTACTATCTTAAGACCCGGGGAGACAGTATATGGAACACAGCGCATTTGTTCTATCACTACTCTCATAAGTATTGACCCATAACTTCTTTTTGTTTGGTGGCAAGTTCTACCACCAGTCCAAGGGCACAGCTATGGGGAGTTCATGTGCCCCTAGCTACGCCAACTTGCTCTTGCGCTGGTGGGAGGATACTGTGGTCTTCACAGAGGAAGCCTCTGCTTGGTGGAGCCCCCAGATACTTTTCTGGGGGCATTATATTGATGATATCATGATCCTGTGGAGGGGCGATAAACAATAATTTGAGAACTTCATCAACAATTTGAATATTAACAGCTTGGGTCTGAGATTCACCTCGGAAATCCATGAGAGGTCCCTCAATTTCTTAGATGTCACCATGTACAAGGACGGGCGTGGCGGATTACAGACAACTATATATCGTAAACCCACGGCCACGAATGACCTACTGAGGTGGGACAGCCACCACCCTAGGAGCCTGAGGAGGGGTATACTGAAGGGCTAGTATTTAAGGGCCTGGCAAAACTGCTCGGATGTCAGCAGTTTCCACTTGGAAGCAAGAAGGATGCGGAGACGATTCCTGGATAAGGGGTATCCTCCGCGGGTTCTTTGTGAGGCTTTTAAGAACGTAGTTGGTAGTAGTAGGAAAGCCCTTCTCAGTACCCAAGGCTAAACCGGTCTCAGATGATATAGTAAGGATGATTGGGACGTATGACGATCGGTCTGGTGAAGTGCGAGATATTCTCGAGAGACATAGGGGGTTGCTCCTGTCAGACAAAGAGGTGGCCCCCTTTGTCCCTGCCAGACCAGCCATTACCTTCATACGTGGGAGGTCACTGAGGGACCAATTGGTCTATAGCCTATACTGTCCACCTAGGAAACAAGGCACTTGGTTAGATCAACGGAAAAACGGCACCTTAAGGTGTGGAAAATGTGTATACTGCAATTATGTGAGGAGATCGGACACCTTTCAGAGCGGTACAACTGGTGACATTTTCACCAGTAGACATTTTGGTAACTGTAGGACCGAAGATGTTGTTTATTTCAGTGTTCCTGCCCCATGGACTATGTAGGAAAAACGAAAAGACCCCTTAAGAAATGCATAGGGGATCATGTGGGGGATATTAGACATGCAAGGGATACCCCCGTCTCACGTCACGTGAGGGGAGTCCATGGGGGGAATCTCAACTGCTTTAGCTTCCAGATTATGGAGGTGGTGGACAGACCCATGAGGGGCGGTAATTGGGACAAAATCATCCTGAAAAAAGAGACAAGGTGGATCTATAGAATGGGGTCGGTGGGTGGATGTGGCCTAAATGAGCAATTGCCATACACCCCGTTTTTGTAAGTTGTCTGATATCTCTGTAGCGTAGCTTTGTCCAGCATACCTTTTAGTATCTAATTCTATCGGTCTTCGGGATCAGCACAAGGCAACCCTGCGATAAGTCTATTAATCCAAAAAAGGATCATACAGGACTTTTATACTTCATCATGTCTCTATTTTGTGTCATATATATCGTCTACGATTATCTATATGTGCAATTGTGTGTAGGTCACTTGAGTGTGTGACTTATCCCAGATGTTTGATCCAAGGCATATGACACCCTGTAGCTATTCTAGTGTGGGACCCCATGGACCACTTGAGGGTTTATGCAGATATACCTGGGGGTGATTAAGTACAGTGTTGGCCAAAAGTATTGACACCCCTGCAATTCTGTCAGATAATCCTCAGTTTCTTCCTGAAAATGATTGAAATCACAAATTCTTTGCTATTATTATCTTCATTTAATTTGTATTCAATGAAAAAAACACAAAAAGATTTGTCCTAAAGCCAAATTGGATCTAATTCCACCAAACATAAAAAAGGGGGTGGACAAAAGTATTGACACTGTTAGAGAAATCATGTGATGCTTCTGTAATTTGTGTAATTAACAGCACCTGTAACTTACCTGTGGCACCTAACAGGTGTTGGCAATAACTAAATCACACTTGCAGCCAGTTGACATGGATTAAAGTTGACTCAACCTCTGTCCTGTGTCCTTGTGTGTACCACATTGAGCATGGAGAAAAGAAGGAAGACCAAAGAACTGTCTGAGGACTTGAGAAACCAAATTGTGAGGAAGCATGAGCAATCTCAAGGCTACAAGTCCATCTCCAAAGACCTGAATGTTCCTGTGTCTAACGTGCACAGTGTCATCAAGAAGTATAAAGCCCATGGCACTGTGGCTAATCTCCCTGGATGTGGATGGAAAAGAAAAATTGACTAGAGATTTCAACGCAAGATTGTGCGGATGATGGATAAAGAACCTCGACTAACATCCAAACAAGTTCAAGCTGCCCTGCAGTCCGAGGGTGCAACAGTGTCACCCCGTACTATCCATCGACGTCTGAATGAAAAGGGACTGTATGGTAGGAGACCCAGGAAGACCCCACTTCTTACCCCGAGACATAAAAAAGCCAGGCTGGAGTTTGCCAAGACATACCTGAGAAAGCCTAAAACGTTTTGGAATAATGTTCTCTTTTTGGGCAAAGGCATCAACATAGAGTTTACAGGAGAAAAAAAGAGGCATTCAAAGAAAAGAACACGCTCCCTACAGTCAAACATGGCGGAGGTTCCCTGATGTTTTGGGGTTGCTTTGCTGCCTCTGGCACTGGACTGCTTGACCGTGTGCATGGCATTATGAAGTCTGAAGACTACCAACACATTGTGCAGCATAATGTAGGGCCCAGTGTGAGAAAGCTGGGTCTCCCTCAGAGGTCATGGGTCTTCCAGCAGGACAATGACCCAAAACACACTTCAAAAAGCTGTAGAAAATGGTTTGAGAGAAAGCACTGGAGACTTCTAAGGTGGCAGCAATGAGTCCAGACCTGAATCCCATAGATCACCTGTGGAGAGATCTAACAATGGCAGTTTGGAGAAGGCACCCTTCAAATATCAGGTATTCCCCCTCTTCCCCTATGTAGTGATATATGGCGGCCCCCACCCTCCTTCCTGCCATCCTTATATACTCTCCCACTATGGGCTCATAATGAGGGGGGCGGCGCCGGTGTGCGTTCCACGCCGCGCCGCCATTACAGATCTGCAGGCCTCATACCGGATGTGCGTCATGTAAACAAAGTCACATGACCGCACATCTCTGCCCGTCTATTTCTTCCCAAACCGGAAGTGCGAGGCCGCATTCTTTGTTCCCCGGAAACGAAGGCAGCTGTCTAATGGTTCCGCCCACACTCCCAGCGCAACTATACAACACAGGGGGTGGGCTAGACTGAACTGCTCCTCTTCCAGTGCTGACAACACTAATATAAACGAGGGAGAATGCAGGGAATAATCCCCCAAGGCACACAGTTCATATAGAAGCTTTGATAGGACAGATGGATGTTTTCAGTGTCTCATCACATTATATACAGTAACTCCCAATCCCAGAATAGAGCAGGAGATTCGGAGCTGACAATCCTCCCTGTGTTGTTACTTTTGATGGAAGGATTTCCCCCTGTCCAGCGCTCCCGGGATCTGATGATGAGTATTGCAGCCTTTATTTGGGCCATATACACCCCCTGTCTACCCTTCTTTCCCTTGCATTGTGTGTTGTTAGTTTTGGGGTGAAGCATCTCCATCCTCGGCTCGTCACCTCCACACAAGGGCTTTGAACACATTTTCTATCATGTAAAGGCTTTTTCTTTTGTATCCAGAATGTGATATTTCAGAGCACAAACAACCTGGTGGAACATGAAGAACTTTCTATTATAATTAGACTAGTAAAAAGGCCCGATGCAATTGCATCGGGAGAGCGGTGAAATGAATTGTGTGTATACAGGCGGGTCAGTGGGTAGCAGAGTATACAGGGGGCTCTGTGGGTAGCAGAGTATGCAGGCGGCTGTGTGGGTAGCAGAGTATACAGGCGGCTCTGTGGGTAGCAGAGTATACAGGCGGCTCTGTGGGTAGCAGAGTATACAGGCGGTTCTGTGGGTAGCAGAGTATACAGGCGGCTCTGTGGGTAGCAGAGTATACAGGGGGCTCTGTGGGTAGCAGAGTATAGAGGCGGCTCTGTGGGTAGCATAGTATAGAGGCGGCTGTGTGGGTAGCAGAGTATACAGGCGGCTCTGTGGGTAGCAGAGTATGGAGGCGGCTCTGTGGGTAGCAGAGTATGCAGGCTGCTCTGTCGGTAGCAGAGTATGCAGGCTGCTCTGTCGGTAGCAGAGTATGCAGGTTGCTCTGTCGGTAGCAGAGTATACAGGCGGCTCTGTGGGTAGCAGAGTATACAGGCGGCTCTGTGGGTAGCAGAGTATAGAGGGGGCTCTGTGGGTAGCAGAGTATAGAGGCGGCTGTGTGGGTAGGAGAGTATAGAGGCGGCTCTGTGGGTAGCAGAGTATAGAGGCGGCTGTGTGGGTAGCAGAGTATACAGGCGGCTCTGTGGGTAGCAGAGTATGGAGGCGGCTCTGTGGGTAGCAGAGTATGCAGGCTGCTCTGTCGGTAGCAGAGTATGCAGGCTGCTCTGTCGGTAGCAGAGTATGCAGGTTGCTCTGTCGGTAGCAGAGTATACAGGCGGCTCTGTGGGTAGCAGAGTATACAGGCGGCTCTGTGGGTAGCAGAGTATAGAGGGGGCTCTGTGGGTAGCAGAGTATAGAGGCGGCTGTGTGGGTAGGAGAGTATAGAGGCGGCTCTGTGGGTAGCAGAGTATAGAGGCGGTTCTGTGGGTAGCAGAGTATAGAGGCGGCTGTGTGGGTAGCAGAGTATAGAGGCAGCTCTGTGGTGGAGGGGTGAGGAGAGAAGCGGCTCTGTGGTGGGTTGGTGAGGAGAGAAGCGTCTCTGTGGTGGAGGGGTGAGGAGAGAAGCGGCTTTGTGGTGGAGGGGTGAGGAGAGAAGCGGCTCAGTGATGGAGGGGTGAGGAGAGAAGCGGCTCAGTGGTGGAGGGGTGAGGAGAGATGTGGCTCAGTGGTGGAGGGGTGAGGAGAGAACCGGCTTAGTGGTGGAGGGGTGAGGGGAGAGAAACGGCTCTGTGGTGGAGGGGTGAGGAGAGAAGCGGCTCTGGCCTGGAGGGGTGAGGAGAGAAGCGGCTCTGGCCTGGAGGGGTCAGGAGAGAAGCGGGTCTGGGCTGGAGGGGTGAGGAGAGAAGCGGCTCTGTGGTGGAGGGGTGAGGAGAGAAGCGGCTCTGGGCTGGAGGGGTGAGGAGAGAAGCGGCTCTGGGGTGGAGGGGTGAGGAGAGAAGCGGCTCTGGTCTGGAGGGGTGAGGAGAGAAGCGGCTCTGTGGTGGAGGGGTGAGGAGAGAAGCGGCTCTGTGGCGGAGGGGTGAGGAGAGAAGCGGCTCTGTGGCGGAGGGGTGAGGAGAGAAGCGGCTCTGTGGCGGAGGGGTGAGGAGAGAAGCGGCTCTGTGGCGGAGGGGTGAGGAGAGAAGCGGCTCTGTGGCGGAGGGGTGAGGAGAGAAGCGGCTCTGGGCTGGAGGGGTGAGGAGAGAAGCGGCTCTGGCCTGGAGGGGTGAGGAGAGAAGCGGCTCTGGGGTGGAGGGGTGAGGAGAGAAGCGGCTCTGGGCTGGAGGGGTGAGGAGAGAAGCGGCTCTGTGGCGGAGGGGTGAGGAGAGAAGCGGCTCTGTGACGGAGGGGTGAGGAGAGAAGCGGCTCTGTGGCGGAGGGGTGAGGAGAGAAGCGGCTCTGTGGCGGAGGGGTGAGGAGAGAAGCGGCTCTGTGGCGGAGGGGTGAGGAGAGAAGCGGCTCTGGCCTGGAGGGGTGAGGAGAGAAGCGGCTCTGGGCTGGAGGGGTGAGGAGAGAAGCGGCTCTGGCCTGGAGGGGTGAGGAGAGAAGCGGCTCTGGGGTGGAGGGGTGAGGAGAGAAGTGGCTCTGGGCGGGAGGGGTGAGGAGAGAAGCGGCTCTGGGCTGGAGGGGTGAGGAGAGAAGCGGCTCTGGGCTGGAGGGGTGAGGAGAGAAGCGGCTCTGGGCTGGAGGGGTGAGGAGAGAAGCGGGTCTGGGGTGGAGGGGTGAGGAGAGAAGCGGCTCCGGGCTGGAGGGGTGAGGAGAGAAGCGGCTCTGGGCTGGAGGGGTGAGGAGAGAAGCGGCTCTGGGCTGTAGGGGTGAGGAGAGAAGCGGCTCTGGGCTGGAGGGGTGAGGAGAGAAGCGGGTCTGGGGTGGAGGGGTGAGGAGAGAAGCGGCTCTGGGCTGGAGGGGTGAGTAAAGAAGCGGCTCTGGGCTGGAGGGGCATCCGATTGGTCCAGGACGCCGAGTCCTGGTCAATTGGATGGGCGTGCTGTGTTTACAACACAGCGCCCAATCCGCTTGCAGGGGCGGCGGCGGCCAATGGGAGTGAGTGGGGCGTGTGAGGCTTTGGAGGCAGAGATGCCCCGCTCACTCCCATTGGCTGGCGCCGAGCACAGGACGACTTCAGTGGGTTGCGGCAGGCGGCCACAGGCCCTACACGGCAAGTCCAGCAGCAGTGAGGCCCCAGCGGTGAGCGAGGGGCGGAAGGCACCGGCGGCATCCGGGCAGCGTCGACTTCGTGGCGGGGCCAAGGGTTGGCAGGATGGCGGTGGTGTGAGGTAGTGCGGGTGCGGCTCGCGATGACGCAAGCGTCATCGCTCGCAGTGCCACAAAGGATTATGGGATTCGGCTTCAACGGGCGAATCCCAAACTGGTGATTATATAAGTAGATATGTGTATAAACTGTATATGTACATCTATCTATATATGTGTATATACAGTATATGTACAGCTATCTATATATGTGTATATACTGTACATATATATCTGTGTGTATATGTGTATATACTGTATATATATATGTGTATATACTGTATATCTATATATGTGTTGTGTATATAGTGTATATGTATATGTGGGTATATAGTGTATGTCTGTGTATATACTGTATATCTATATGTGAGTATACACTGTATATCTATGTATATGTGTATATACTGTATATCTATGTATGTGTATATACTGTGTATCTATCAATATGTGTGTATATAGTGTATATCTACATGTATATATGTGTATATACTGTATATGTATGTGTGTATATACTGTATATGTATGTATATATGTGTATATACTGTATAGCGATATGTGTACATACTATATATCTCTATATATGTGTATATAAACTATAACTACATCTATATATGTGAAAATACTGTATATGTATATGTATCTGTGTGTATATACTGTGTATGTATATATGTGTGTATATACTGTATATGTACATCTATGTATATATGTGTATATAGTGTATATGTATCTGTGTGTATATAGTGTATATCTAAGTGTATGTGTAGATACAGTATATGTATATATATATGTATAGATGTGTATATACTGTATATGTATATATGTATATAGTGTATATCTATCTGTGTATATACTGTATATCTATATATGTGTGTATAGACTGTATATGTGCATGTATGTATATATGTGTATATACGCTATATGTATATGTGTATGTGTTTATATACAGTATATCAATATATATATATATGTGTATATAGTGTGTATCTATGTGTATTACAGTATATCAATATATTTATGTGTATATAAGGTATGTGTAGATACTCTATATCTATATGTGTGTGTTGAAATAGTGTATATGTATATAGAGTGTATATGTATATATAGTATATGTATGTATATATAGTGTATGTATGTATATGTGTATGTTGTGCTGCTGGTTAGTCGTGCTGTGTGTGGGGGGATTTTTGTCCCCTGTGGTGTCTCTCCCGGATCTCCTCTCTGTCTCTCAGCTGCTGTGTGTGGGGGAGGTGCAGGGTGTGGGGCCGAAGCAGAGCAGGGGTAGACTGTAGAGGGGCAGAATGGGCCCCCCCCCCCGTTTCCCCTGGGCTCTATTTGCCCCTGCAGTGTCTTAACTCGCCCTGGCCCCTCTGTGGCTTCTTACCCTTCTTCGCAGCTCTGATCGATTAATAGAGGGCCTGAAGTGATGTCTGAGTCATGTGAATGATCACATGACTCTGACATCACCAAAGGTCCTTTAGCCTTGTAATGAAGATGATCGGAGCAGAGAGGGATGCAGGAGTGCGCCGGAGCAGCAGGAGAGGTGGAGGGGGATCTACGGCTGGCGGGGGTGTATGGCTGGCGGGGGTGTGCAGGCGGGGGGTAGTTCTCCGGGAGGTGCAGTACGGCTGCGGCTGTCAGCTGCTGTGTGTGGGGGTTGCTGTCCCGGGGGATGGAGTGTGCGGGGCCGGAGCTCCTCTCCCTCTCTCTCTGGCCGGGTCTCCTGTGTCTGTGTGTGGGGGTTGTTGTCCCGGAGGTGCACTGCGGCTGCTTCTCGCGATGACGCTACGCGTCATCGCTCGCAGTGGCGCAAAGCATTCTGGGATTCGGCTACAGTGCCCGAATTCCAAACTGCGGATTATATAAATAGATATTGATAATTCCAGTTCTCCTTAGATTGTAGCTTGTGAGCGCGGCCCTCGCTGCTCTGGGTGAATGATGTGTTCCTCTATAATGTCTTTATTGTCTGTACATGTCCCCTCTGAATTGTAAAGTGCTGCCCAATATGTTGTCCCTATAGAAATAATATGTATTATTATTAAAGGGAACCTGTCACCTCCATAAAGCCCCCCCGGTTATCACTACCTGTCCCTGCACCTTCCTATCACTACTTTATCTTTTTCTGTGCTAAATGTGAGCTGTGACTGATTAATAAAACATTTTTATTACTTACTCATTACTATGATAATGAGCAGGGGGTTACCGTTACTATCCCCCCCGGGCATCCTCTTTTGGTCCCTTTGCCGCCTCCTGTATTGTTTACCATGCCCCAATGGGCGTGATATTGAAACCCAGATGTGCACCCCCAGCCTGGCTCGCAGCCATCTGCAAAGTGCCAGGTATGACGACAAACCTGTCATTCCTCGTATTCCACAGGCTGAACTTGAAGCTGCGCAGTACGTGACCCACCCCAGAGCCGTGGGGTACTCGGTTCCCGGGCGCTGTCACTGGTGGCTGTGCCCGGGGCCATGGCCCTGGTGGTCGCTCAAAAAATGTGAAATAAAAGAAATGTAATAAAATAAAGTTTGTGACGCCACCTACGGTACCTGGTAATGATGCCTGTGCTGCCTTCAGACCTCCAGGGATGATGATACTGCAGCCAGATGGTGTTGCTCTCTCTGGGTGGAGCAGGATCCCTGGGGCAGGGATGGATGAATGGATTTCTCACTGGAAGGCGGCTCGGCAGGTGGAGGCTTGATACAGACTCTGCAGTTGAGACTGGAATGCAGTTTACCAGCTTAATGGAAATAAGACACAGGAGACCTTCTTGCTCTGCACGGATATTTACTGGCAACTTTTTAAGGCAGTTCTCACTGGTACACTGTCACAGTCACGGGTAGCTGGCCGGGTAGTCACCAGAGGATGCAAAGTCTCTTTGAGGCTCTTTACGATGTATAGTATAAAAGATCAATAATTGCACAGTCACAATATCCATATGACATTTATGCAGAGTAGCGATCTTCTAATTATTCCTTGCCACTCCAATCATGCTAAAGGAACATATCAGAGCTTGTGTGACACCAAACTTCATGGTTGATGGACAGGTAAACCAATGAAAAATGCCGGCAGGTGGAGACACATCAAAAAGAATTGACATCTAAAATAAAAAATAATTGAAAACCATAAAAACAAGGAATATAAAACAGAAAACAATGGTGTGGCGCCCCTATGGCAAGGCACCACAGGGAGGTACTGCACCCCAAACAGAAGGTGAAGTGCCTCCGTAGTCATGGATGAAGGAGGAAAAATACACAGTCTGCACCTAACACACACGCTCATAGGACACCTTAGCACAGGGGACTGGTATTCAGTAGGTGTGACGGGGTGTGCGACAGAGCAGGAAGAGACACCCGGCCGATGATCAATCCAAGGAGATTTATTAAACAGGAAAGCTGGAACAACACACGAAGGTAAATTTGCAGAGTCCGCAATGAGTCCAAAAAAATGAAACAGATTCGGGGAACCTGCCAATAATCCTTGTGGCAGATAAACGAAAGCCATAGTCCTTCCAAGAGTCCAATGGATCCAACACAATCCCACTGACGACGAGATCTGGCCTCAGCTCAGGTCTCGCTCCCTTCACTTCCACAGTCAACTCACATCTAATCTTAAAACATGAATGTATTGTCTGGGTTCCTGGGATCAGCCAATGTGAAAGGGAGTAGGGGTTCACACCTACTACTGAATGGTTTGCTCCATCAGATGATTCTAGAACCGTATGGCTCCAGTGTGTCTGGTAGTATGTGGATTGGACTAGCCACCTGCTGGGAAGAAGAATGGCTAATCCTTCACTAGCTGTTGACCAATGCTTAATTACATTACAGTCCAGGAACGCAATTCCTGGGGGAAAGAGACATGTTAAATTACAGCACAATAAATTACATAGTATACAGCTAATAGAAAACGGAGAACGGTTACAATACATTAAATGGCATAGTATACAGAAATACAGGACAGGGAAAAGGTATATATCATGACATTCGCTCTGCTCCGTACGCACTCGGCTCCGCTCCGTACACCTCGTACACACTCTACTCTGCTCTGTACACCTTGTACACACTCGGCTCTGCTCTGTACACCTCGTACACATGCGTCTCCTTTCGGTACACCTCGTTTATATGTGGCTCTGCTCCATACACCTTGTACACACTCGGCTCTGCTCTGTACACCTTGTACACACTCGGCTCCGCTCCGAACACCTTGTACACACTCAGCTCCGCTCCGCACACCTTGTACACACTCAGCTCCGCTCCGTACACCTCGTACACACTCGGCTCCGCTCCGTACACCTCGTACAAACTCGGCTCCGCTCTGTACACCTCGTACACACTCGGCTCTGCTCCGTACACCTTGTACACACTCGGCTCCGCTCCGTACACCTCGCACACACTCGGCTCCGCTCCGTACACCTCGTACACACTCGGCTCCGCTCTGTACACCTCGTACACACTCGGCTCCGCTCCGTACACCTCGTACACACTCGGCTCTGCTCCGTACACCTCGTACACACTCGGCTCCGCTCCGTACACCTCGTACACACTCGGCTCCGCTCCATACACCTCATACACACTCGGCTCCGCTCCGTACACCTTGTACACACTCGGCTCCTCTCTGTACACCTCGTACACACTCGGCTCTGCTCAATACACCTCATACCCACACTCGGCTCCGCTCCGTACACCTTGTACACACTCGGCTCCGCTCCGTACACCTCGTACACACTCGGCTCCGCTCCATACACCTCATACACACTCGGCTCCGCTCTGTACACCTCGTACACACTCGGCTCCGATCCATACACCTCATACCCACACTCGGTTCCGCTCCGTACACCTCGTACACACTCGGCTCCGCTCCGTACACCTCGTACACACTCGGCTCCCCTCCGTACACCTCGTACACACTCGGCTCTGCTCCGTACACCTCGTACACACTTGGCTCCGCTCCGTACACCTCATACACACTCGGCTCCGCTCCGTACACCTCGTACACACTCGGCTCCGCTCCGTACACCTCGTACACACTCGGCTCCGCTCCGTACACCTCGTACACACTCGGCTCCGCTCCGTACACCTCGCACACACTCGGCTCCGCTCCGTACACCTCGTACACACTCTGCTCGGCTGATCATGTGACTCCTCCCCCATGTGACATCATCACAGGTCCTGTACACACAGCGGCCATATATCTGCTGTGCGGCATTAGTCAGTACTGAGCTCAGTATCTGCAGAGCTGAACCTGCGGGAGAAACCGGAGCTCATCTTCCCCCATTCAGGTCTCTACAATATCGGATCCTCTCACATCTTCTATAGAAGAGAATTCTCCTGATTGACCATCAAGGATGGATCTGGACAGGGACAAGATGGCGGAGAGGATCTTACCCCTCACCCTAGAGATCCTCTTCCTTGTTACTGGAGAGGTGAGAGATGTCACATCACATCATTCTTATCTATGGACAGAAGAACAGAGGACAGGAGAGGTGAGGACTCTGGAAATGTCTGGAGACTGGAGATTTATTAATGTGTCTCCTCTCCATAACCAGGATTACACAGTGGTGAAGAAGAGCTGGAGTGATCTGTGCTGTCAGGAGCCTGTACAGTGTGAGGGAAGAGCCCTGAGCCCAATCACGGGGCCTCCACCTCACCCCCTGATACATGAGGACATCAATGAGCAGAAGATCCGAGAACTCACCTACAAGATGATGGAGCTGCTGACTGGAGAGGTGACACTGCTGGGAATGCTGCTGCTGCTGCTGGGACATTATACAGTAACGCTATGAAGGGATGGGGGAATGATGACCGCGCTATCATTGTATGTGTCAGGTTCCTATAAGATGTCAGGACGTCTCTGTCTATTTCTCCATGGAGGAGTGGGAGTATTTAGAAGGACACAGAGATCTGTACAAGGACATGGTCATGATGGAGGATCCCCTCACATCAGCAGGTAATAGACAGGACTAAATCCACACGGCCTATAATGATCTGTATGTAAAGAATGAATTCAGTCCTGTATGTGTCTCCTCCAGGTCTATCCAGTAAGAGGACAACACCAGAGAGATGTCCCCGTCCTCTTCTCCCACAGGACTGTAAAGAAGAAGATCCCGATGTTCCTCCGGATCATCAGGTAGATGGAGAGAAGGTGTGATGAGATCTCCCTATGATGTGTAGACGGCTGTGAAGATCTTGTCTCAGTCTTGTTTTCTCCTCCACTATTAGATGTGTTATACTTGTGTAATGAGAACGGTGGAGATGGCAGATTACAGCTGATCATAGATGGGACTTCTCCATCTGTCTGTGACTTTATAATCTTTGTTTCAGGGTGAAGATCTGCCCCATATTAATCCTCCAGAGACCTATGTGAGGGGTGATGAGCGGAGGACAGAGGAGATCCCTACAGATCACCGCCCAGGTGAGTAGTGGCCTCTATGGTCACTTATTCTCCGGTTGGTACAGTTACATGCTCCATGTTGTCGGTCTTATATTGGGTCCATACTCTGTTCGGTGTCTCGGCCCCACATGCTCGCACTTCTCCGCAGTCTATTACACAATTGGTGCGGTCTCAGGACCTGGACATCATTGATCTGTTGGCAATTAATGAGGATCTTCGTAATCTTTTTCAGTGTAAACTGTATATATCACTAAGAAGGGGCAGACAGGCTGATTACTGCTATTGGTGTCTCCACTGTATTGTAGAGATAGGGGCTAGTGAATTATATGGTGCCCGATTCACAAATTTCCCCTTTGACATAAGGGTCAATAACAGATTCCTGTGTTGGAGGTGAGGGGGTGTTACTTTTTCCACTCTATGGACATTGTCCAATCACAGGAAGGCAGAGTCAGAGGAGGAAAAACAAAAACCTTGCAGAGGACGTCGTTCCTGACATTTCTATCTTGACCTCGCTGAGAACTCTTCATCCTCGCTGCCTCCTGTCATTCCAGAGCTGGAGAGGAGGAGAGCTGCAGTGTGGAGCAGCATTGTCACATACAGCGCTCTGGACTCCTATCAATCTGCTTTATTATTGACCCCTGTAGCAGGTCCAGAGTGTTTAATGGGACACAGCGCCTCATTTTACCAGCATGTGTAGAAAAAAAGCCCAAAATCCCTTCCTGCTTTCTGGTCTGCACGGAATCTAAACCTGAGCTTTTTATTCTACACAAACGGATTTCTCCCTCACCAGGTGTCTGCAGCGACCAGGATAACAAGGCTCTTGCAGTTTGTTGTGACTTACACAACCCGAAAAGGTGACTCATACTAATCGGGGGACATTGAATTATCATGATAGATTAGACCCTATTGTGCGCTCCCTTCTCTCTTTATTTCATTTTACCTGCAAAAAATGAAATTTTCAGGGGGCAGCTGTTTATTGTTATGTTACATTATTCTCCTCTGCCGGGTAGATATCCCTTCCAGGAGAAGGACATTAGGAGCAGTGAAGAAGCAATGGCTTCTTTTAGCCGTACAATAATGATCCCTTTTTGGAGTTTTTTTTTGTTAGATCTACCCCATGCAGGGCAGGATTCCTTCTAAGCAGCACAGTATAGAATATAATGGACAGGCAGGAGATGTGTGGAGGTGTAGGGGCTTTAGCTATGGCGGCAGTACAGTATAGAACATAATGGACAGGCAGGAGATGTGTGGAGGTGTAGGGGCTTTAGCTATGGCAGCAGTACAGTATAGAACATAATGGACAGGCAGGAGATGTGTGGAGGTGTAGGGGCTTTAGCTATGGCAGCAGTACAGTATAGGGCATAATGGACAGGCAGGACATGTGTGGGGGTGTAGGGGCTTTAGCTATGGCAGCAGCACAGTATATAACATAATGGACAGGCAGGAGATGTGTGGGGGTGTAGGGGCTTTAGCTATGGCAGCAGTACAGTATAGAACATAATGGACAGGCAGGAGATGTGTGGGGGTGTAGTGGCTTTATCTATGGCAGCAGTACAGTATAGAACATAATGGACAGGCAGGACATGTGTGGAGGTGTAGTGGCTTTAGTTATGGCAGCAGTACAGTATAGGACATAATGGACAGGCAGGAGATGTGTGGGGGTGTAGAGGCATTAGCTATGGCAGCAGTACAGTATAGAACATAATGGACAGGCAGGTGATGTGTGGAGGTGTAGGGGCTATAGCTATGGCAGCAGTACAGTATAGAACATAATGGACAGGCAGGAGATGTGTGGAGGTGTAGGGGCTATAGCTATGGCATTATGTTCTGTACTGTAGTGCTGCCATAGATAAAGCCCCTACACCCCACACATCTCCTGCCTGTCCATTATGTTCTATACTGTACTGCTGCCATAGATAAAGCCCCTACACCTCCACACATCTCCTGCCTGTCCATTATGTTCTATACTGTGCTGCTGCCATAGATAAAGCCCCTACACCTCCACACATCTCCTGTCTGTCCATTATGTTCTATACTGTACTGCTGCTATAGCTAAAGCCTCTACACCCCCACACATGTCCTGTCTGTCCATTATGTTCTATACTGTACTGCTGCCATAGCTAAAGCCCCTACACCTCCACACATCTCCTGCCTGTCCATTATGTTCTATACTGTACTGCTGCCATAGCTAAAGCCCCTACACATCCACACATCTCCTGCCTCTCCATTATGTTCTATACTGTACTGCTGCTATAGGTAAAGCCCCTACACCTCCACACATCTCCTGCCTGTCCACTATGTTCTATACTGTACTGCTGCCATAGCTAAAGCCCCTACACATCCACACATCTCCTGCCTCTCCATTATGTTCTTTACTGTACTGCTGCTATAGGTAAAGCCTCTACACCCCCACACATCTCCTGCCTATCCATTATGTTCTATACTGTACTGCTGCCATAGATAAAGCATCTACACCTCCACACATCTCCTGCTTGTCCATTATGTTCTATACTGTACTGCTGCCATAGATAAAGCCCCTACACCTCCACACATCTCCTGCCTGCAGACAACGGGCCTCTTATGCTGCACTATGTTGGTCTGCAGGGGGCCCCCTATGCTGCACTATGTTGGTCTGCAGGGGGCCCCCTATGCTGCGCTATGTTGGTCTGCACGGGGCCCCCTATGCTGCGCTATGTTGGTCTGTACGACGCCCCCTATACTGCGCTATGTTGGTCTGCACGGGGCCCCCTATGCTGCGCTATGTTGGTCTGCACGGGGCCCCCTATGCTGCGCTATGTTGGTCTGTACGACGCCCCCTATACTGCGCTATGTTGGTCTGCACGGGGCCCCTATGCTGCGCTATGTTGGTCTGTACGAGGCCCCCTATGCTGCACTATGTTGGTCTGTACGAGGCCCCCTATGCTGCACTATGTTGGTCTACACGGGGCCCCCTATGTTGCACTATGTTGGTCTGTACGAGGCCCCCTATGCTGCACTATGTTGGTCTGTACGACGCTCCCTATGCTGCACTATCTTGGTCTGCACGGGGCCCCCTATGCTGCACTATGTTGGTCTGCACAGGGCCCCCTATGCTGCACTATGTTGGTCTGCACGGGGCCCCCTATGCTGCACTATGTTGGTCTGTACAGGGCCCCCTATGCTGCACTATGTTGGTCTGCACGGGGCCCCCTATGATGCACTGTGTTGGTCTGCACGGGGCCCCCTATGCTGCACTGTGTTGGTCTGTATGATGCCCCCTATGATGCACCATGTGCTGTTTTATCATATCCCTGTTTCCTATTGTGGAATCCCACTGGGACAGGGTACTCGGTACCGGACCGGGGTACTGCTGGGGATATCACGGCGGTCTTGGTCCGGACCCTGTCCCGGCTTCCGCAAGTAAAAGGGGTATTTACAAGGGAGTTTATTGTCGTGACGCCACCCACGGGTTGTGGTCAGTAAGGGGACCACCGCTGCAGTGCACTTCTGTCAGGAGGATGGATGGATGCTGCAGCCAGGTGGATGAGCCGGCCGCGGGTTGGGTTGCTCCTGACAGGGTGTAAAGTGTAATAAGAGTTCTGTATAACTCCGGTAACTCTTAACCCTCTGCAGCCAGGCTGTCACTCTGCGACCCCTCACTCTTTCTCTGTAACCTTTCTGGCTTGTTCTTTCTCTGCTCTTGTGGATTGTATGATGGCAACTCGGTCCCTTTTGTGTGGCTTCCCACTCTGTGTGTGGGCAGCAAACCGGGTCTTATAATGTTGCTGAGCATCCAACCCGTGTAGTAGGAACACTGATTTGGAATTCATGTTCCCTGCCGGTTTGTCTGGGGAGCCAGCGTGTAGCAGCAGTCACCCTCAGAGCCACACTCTGGTCCCAGCCTAGCTTAGGTGTCCCTGTCTTGCAAGGGATCACCGGCTTTTTCCCACCCGTGTGGCTATCCAGGTACTTCAAGGTAAACCTTTCCCGCCTGTAGTCGGTCAGCGCTGCTGTACTCCTTGGACCCGGTGGTACTGGTCCAGTCTCTGTCCTCACTCTCCCTTGGGCTGCAGGCTATGGATGAGCTTTCTCTCCATGGATCTGTGTCTCTGTGGATTCTGCGTCTCCAGGGAATCCTATTTCTCCGGGAAGTGTCACTTTCTTCCTTAACTTTAGCTCTCGGCTCACTCTGGCTTACTGCCTAACTCCTCCTTGTTTCCTTCTTTTGTACTGGTCTGCCACCTGACCTACATTCCCACCCACTTTCCTCTAAACCCCACCACCCCTTGCCCGCCTAGAGTCCCAGGCTCCGGGATGGGTGTTGTGCTCTGGGTGGTGTGTGTGTGATGAAGGTGTTTGGTGCACAAACTGTCTCCTATCTGCCTGGCTGCAGTTCCCTCATGTGGCCACCCTGGTCATAGGGGCCCCACATTCCCCCAGAGTTAAATCGGCATGTCCTCACGCCGTCCAGCATGGTTCCCCCAGAGAAAGCATTTTATTTTTCAAACATCAACATTAAGCATTTCTTATTCTTCCATCTAAAGAGGCACGGGTTCTTAAGCGTTACTTTAAATTACCTATTTACACAAAACATAGTTCGCAGCCCGTCTATGGCTGTAAATACGGAGGCCTCCGGACCCTCAGGTCACCAACTTGTGGCAAAGTTATTTCTCTCCGTCTCGGCATTTTACACCACATTGTCCTTGAACCCTTCAGGGGCTCGGGTTACACAGTTCACTGTTCAAAAGTTCAAGAGTCCTGTGGAATAACAATACCGGCTCTCTATATGCACACCGGGTTGAGTGCAAACGTTCACATTCAAAAGACACATTAATACACCTTACTTTCTTCAACAAGTATAAAAACTAGCAAGGAGGCACAAGTGCTTCAAAAGCAGTTCAAAAGCACTCTGCAAGTTCAGGTTCTAGTTCTGTGCACACAGTCTTAAAGTGCAATCTGGTCTTAAAACCAATGGGGAGCACACCGGGTGCTCAACTATTTACAAGGGGAGTTCATATCAAATCATCGCCCTTGATATCAATGTCTGTAAAACATATAAGACAAACAGGGGAAAAGGCTATTCATTCATTCAGGTATGGGATGGGGTCAATAAGCATCACATCACATTCACACTTACTGTCTTGCTTGTAGCAGTATCCGGGTTCTTTCATTCCTTCTTCTTCCAGGGTAACACTTTTACCATAGTCTTTGTAGTTCTTAGGGCAATCTCCTCAGGGGTAGTCGAATCCGGGTTAACTACTGGATCCGGGTGTTCTGTTTCTAGAGACTCTGCATTTGGTTGTGCTCTAAGGGTTAGTCCCTGCACTCTTATGCCGTACCGGCCTCTCTCACCAGGTACTATAATATAGGAAACCCATTCGCCTACTTGCACTTCCCTGTCCGGTTGCTTTTCAGGAAGGTGTTCTTCAATGTCTCTCCGATTGATGAACATATCACGATCTGCTCCAGGCTCTCGAGCAAACGCGTACCCGTCCTTAGGCTTTATCTATATAATCTTGCCCTCATGTCGTTGGGATTGATTAATATCTGCATCCTGCCGGGCTACAGTTTTGGAATCCTGGGTGCGAGCAATCATTTTCTGCTTTTGGAGTAGTCTTTCTACTTCTTTTTCCCATTTATGAACACACCTTCTCAAATATTCGTCTCTAGTTATCACTTCTACTGGACCTTTATCACCATCTGAATTCCCAGGGAAGCACATCAAGTTCTCCTCTCTCCTATCCTGTTCCCACCAACAGCGGAGCTGCTCCCCTCTCACCTCAGTCGTCGCAGGTGCTGGTATTAGGGGCTCCGGTAGCTGTAGGTCCCTCTCTGCCAGGGCTCCAAGTGGGTCGGTCACAGTAGTCGTAGTCCGGGGCGTAGTTGCAGGTACGATCACGTCTTCCAAGTCCACTTGTAACTGCTGTCCCCTACTCCGGGTAGCATTGGAGGTACTAGGCCAGCCGGGCTGTATAGTTAGAGACTGTTGAGACTGACAAAAGTCTATTTGTATCCGGGTCCTTTGCTCAGCTTGAACCCGGGTTAACTTCTGGGGCAATAATCTTAACACACCGCGCCGGGTGTCTCGGACCTCCGGACCTCTCCTGCCCCTTTCCGCCATGCTGCCTCGGTCACTAAAGTTCTTTCCCTGGCCAGGTTCCTCCACAATAATGTTCAGTGGGCCCTCCGGGATCACTTCAGGTCTTCTTACATCAGCGCTTAGCTCAGCTCCCTCTCCTTCCGTCCGGGTGTCCAGCCATGGCAACTGCACACCATCCGGTTTCCTGCCCCGCCTCATCTGGGCGTCTTCTTCTTCAGCTTCCGCCAGATTCTCATTGGTAGCTGCAGCTTGGGGCGGAGGCTCCTCCTTTGGATTGATGGGTGGCTCCCCGGAGTTAAGGGGAGTTAGGGCGGGTCTTTCTTTTCCCACTCTGGACCGGGCCGGCCCAAGATGGGGGGTCTTGGCACGCCTCGTCTGCACATGGTCTAAGGCTTCCATGGCTGCCATTATGCCCAGATTTTAGCAGAACAGTCCAAAACACGATTTCTAGGCACACGGAGTCCGGTTCTGTTGGACCGAGTCCATCCTGTTGTGACGCCAAGTTGTGGAGCCCACTGGGACGGTGTACTTGGTACTGGACTGGGGTACTGCTGGGGATATCACGACGGTCTTGGTCCGACCGCGTTCCGGGTTCCGCAAGTAAAAGGGGTTTATTGTTGTGATGCCCCCCACGGGTTGTGGTCAGTAAGGGGACCACCGCTGCAGTGCACTTCTGTCAGGAGGATGGATGGATGCTGCAGCAAGGTGGATGAGCCCGCCGCGGGTCGGGGCAACTCCTGTCAGGGTGTAAAGTGTAATAAGAGTTCTGTATACTTGGAATCACACACAGGAGACTGAAGCAGGGTTCACCGGGTTTTACTTGCAGGTTCTTCACAGTTCAAACAGTACCAACAGTTCAGTTCACAGTACAGTTAACTCCAGTAACTGTTAACTTCTGCAGCCAGGCTGTCGCTCTGAGACCCCTCACTCTTTCTCTGTAACCTTTCTGGCTTGTTCTTTCTCTGCTCTTGTGGATTGTATGACGGCAACTCGATCCCTTTTTTGTGGCTTCCCCCTCTGTGTGTGGGCAGCAAGCCGGGTCCTATAATGTTGCTGAGCCTCCAACCCGTGTAGTAGGAACACTGATCTGGAATCCGTGTTCCCCGCCGGTTCGTCTGGGGAGCCGACGTGTAGCAGCAGTCCCCCTCAGAGCCGACACTCTGGTCCCAGCCTAACTTAGGTGTCTCTGTCTTGCAAGGGATCACCGTCTCTTTCCCACCCGTGTGGCTATCCAGGTACTTCAAGGGAAACCTTTCCCGCCTGTAGTCGGTCAACGCTGCCATACTCCTTGGACCTGGTGGTACCGGTCCGGTCTCTGTCCTCACTCTCCCTTGGGCTGCAGGCTATGGACGAGCTTTCTCTCCATGGATCTGGGTCTCTGTGGATTCTGCGTCTCCAGGGAGCCCTATCCCTCCGGGAAGTGTCACTTTCTTCCTGATCTTTACCTCTCGGCTCTCTCTGGCCTACTGCCTAACTCCTCCGTGATTCCTCCTTTTGTACTGGTCTGTCACCTGACCTACCTTCCCACCCACTTTCCTCTAAACCCCACCACCCCTTGCCTGCCTAGAGTCCCGGGCTCCGGGTTGGGTGTTGTGCCCTAGTGGGTACAGTTCCAGACAAAAATCACAGAATTGGTACATAGAAAATATATAGAAATAAACTCACCAAATTTGGCCTCTTACAAATACCATTGCATTTAGCAGGATACTATCAGCCACCTCAGAAGCAACCTATATCTCTCAACACCGATGCTCCATCCCCTACAACCTTGACACGGGGGCGATTGTGGCACCAGCGACCAGCCGTGCCACAAGGAGGAGACAGGTGGTATCACTGGACATGAGATCACTACAGGGCGGCAGCCACTCCAAAAGTGAAGTATAAAGTCAGAAAGCAGCCTATTAATGACGCCCAGCTGTTAGACAAGGCGGGCCGCTCTGCAACAAAAAATGCAACACAAGTGACTGACGCCCCCTAGAGGGCACAGCTGTAGACTGCAGATGGATAAAAAAATGCAATATAACTCTATAGATGACAGTGAAGAGTTAGTTTGATATTTTGGACCAAAATAGCGTAAGCTCGTAGCCCCCGTCACGGACCCTCACGCCTACGAGCACCTAGCTACATGTATAACACATGTATAATTTAGCTTTAGACAAAAATCACTGAATTGGTACATAGAAAATATATAGAAAAAACTCACCAAATTTGGCCTCTTACAAATACCATTGCATTTAGCAGGATATTATCAGCCACCTCAGAAGCAACCCATGCCCTGTAGTGATCTCTTGTCCAGTGATACCACCTGTTACCTCCTTGTGGCACGGCTGGTCGCTGGTGCCACAATCGCCCCCGTGTCAAGGTTGTAGGGGATGGAGCATCGGTGTTGAGAGACATGGGTTGCTTCTGAGGTGGCTGATAGTATCCTGCTAAATGCAATGGTATTTGTAAGAGGCCAAATCAGGCTGCAGTTCCCTCATGTGGCCATCCTGGTCGCAGGGGCGCCACACTATTACCACCAGATTGCTTCTTTTGTTCAAATTTAAAAAAAGACACAGATGACACTTAAAAATAGTCCCGTGCCGTACATGTTCCATCATTTCTGTGGTCAGTGATTGGATATAAAGTCTTCAGTCGTCTCTATAATTTTACACAGGATCATATTCCTCCCATTCAGGTCCCTACAGTATCAGAGATCTTCTATATAAGAGAATTCTCCTGATTGAGCCATCAAGGATGGATCTGGACAGGGACAAGATGGCGGAGAGGATCTTACCCCTCACCCTAGAGATCCTCTTCCTTGTTACTGGAGAGGTGAGAGATGTCACATCACATCATTCTTATCTATGGACAGAAGAACAGAGGACAGGAGAGGTGAGGACTCTGGAAATGTCTGGAGACTGGAGATTTATTAATGTGTCTCCTCTCCATAACCAGGATTACACAGTGGTGAAGAAGAGCTGGAGTGATCTGTGCTGTCAGGAGCCTGTACAGTGTGAGGGAAGAGCCCTGAGCCCAATCACGGGGCCTCCACCTCACCCCCTGATACATGAGGACATCAATGAGCAGAAGATCCGAGAACTCACCTACAAGATGATGGAGCTGCTGACTGGAGAGGTGACACTGCTGGGAATGCTGCTGCTGCTGGGACATTATACAGTAACGCTATGAAGGGATGGGGGAATGATGACCGCGCTATCATTGTATGTGTCAGGTTCCTATAAGATGTCAGGACGTCGCCGTCTATTTCTCCATGGAGGAGTGGGAGTATTTAGAAGGACACAGAGATCTGTACAAGGACATGGTCATGATGGAGGATCCCCTCACATCAGCAGGTAATAGACAGGACTAAATCCACACGGCCTATAATGATCTGTATGTAAAGAATGAATTCAGTCCTGTATGTGTCTCCTCCAGGTCTATCCAGTAAGAGGACAACACCAGAGAGATGTCCCCGTCCTCTTCTCCCACAGGACTGTAAAGAAGAAGATCCCGATGTTCCTCCGGATCATCAGGTAGATGGAGAGAAGGTGTGATGAGATCTCCCTATGATGTGTAGACGGCTGTGAAGATCTTGTCTCAGTCTTGTTTTCTCCTCCACTATTAGATGTGTTATACTTGTGTAATGAGAACGGTGGAGATGGCAGATTACAGCTGATCATAGATGGGACTTCTCCATCTGTCTGTGACTTTATAATATTTGTTTCAGGGTGAAGATCTGCCCCATATTAATCCTCCAGAGACCTATGTGAGGGGTGATGAGCGGAGGACAGAGGAGATCCCTACAGATCACCGCCCAGGTGAGTAGTGACCACTGAATGCAGAGAAGTCACAGATTCTTCTCAGTCACCGGCTGTGGCTGCTTTATCGGTGGTGTATGGTGATGCACGAACCCCTCGATGCTCGGGATAGGTGGGTTCACCCCGGTCCTTTTTGTAAAGTCTGAGTTCGGGGTGGACGTAATTCGAATTTGTGTCTGGACCCCGAGCTTGGACTTTACAGTTATGGGATTATGTAAAAGAAAGCATATAGTTAATAAATATTCTCATTATACTTGCTGGGTCTCGCAGCACACGTTCTGTAGTCCCACTGCCCCGGCCACATCTACTTTCGGGGCCACTCGTTAACTTCTGGGGATATTCACTGCACTGCTGAGAACTCGTCAGATCTCGGCAATGTTCGCGGTGACATCAGGGGTCACCCGAGTTCACGGCTCAGCTATAAACTCAATTGACCTCTGACTGTCACTGTCAGTGTCAGCCTGCTTGTCACTCAGGACGGACGCTTCTCTGTTCAGAGCAATGGAGCACAGCTGAACCTGCTCTGCCTATGGACTAGTTGGAGGGAAGGTTTTTTTGTAATTAAAGGTGGAGCCACTAAATGTATTTTTTGTTTATTTCTAATAAAAAAAAAAATTTTTTTTTTTTTTTTTTTTTTGTTTACTAGAAATTGATGGTGGCCAGATGTGATGCCATGAATTTCAGGCTTAGTACCAGCTGAGCATACAAAGCTGGTATTAGTCCCTTATTACCTAGTGTGCCACCCCCACCAGGACCGCTGGACGCCCTGGGTAAAGCACCTGGAAATACAATGAATGTGCCATTTTCATGGGGGCTTCATTTTTCAGCGTGGGGGGCCCAGAACGCTTGGGTCTTACCACGCTAAGAATCACAGCCCCCAGCTGCCTGCTTTTACCTGACTGGCGATCAATATATGGTGGGAGTTCTTATTACAGCAATGTATATCAGAAAAGTGAGTACACCCAGGGGCGGATTGGCCCAGGTGACAGGGACGCATTTGCCCCCCAGGCCTTTGGCATTGCCCTAAACTAGTTTAGGGCCGCCCCCTGTAATGATGCAGCCGCAGCTGCCGCAATGACAGCGGGACTCGTGAAGCAGGCAGCTGGCCACAGCGGGCAGCGTAGCGAAGGATGCTGAGTGGCAGCACCAACCTTCCCCCCACCCCCCACCCCAGCTCTTCGCCCAGCTTGCTCCGATAGCACCCTCCCCCCCAGCCGGGTCCTCACTTGTGCTCAGGCTGGAGGAAGTAGACTGATCTACCAGCCAGCCCTGACTACACCCCTCACAATCTTGTAAATGTTTCATTATTTCTTATCATGGGATAACACTGAGGATATGACACTTTGATACAATAGTCAGTGTACAGCTTGTGTAAGGGTACGTACACACTGGCGTGAAAGTTGGATGACTGCAATGAGTGATTTAATCGCATTGCAGTCACGCCAATGTTATTGAATGTCCGAGAGCCCATTGGCGAGTGTCGGACGCTTTTTATCTCATCCGGACCGCGGATGAGAAAAAAATCGCAGCATGCTGCAAAAGTCTGCAATTCACACGCGAGTCTCGCCAATGTAAGTCTATGGGTCCGACAAAATAACGGACCACACACGGACAGCACACGGACCATCTGAGAGGCATCCGTGTTTTTCACTGACACATTCTCATTCTGTAGCTGAGACAACTGTAACAAATGTTCCTATAAATGATTCTACAGTAAAAGCTGCTGAGGAATAAAGAGGCTTGCACACGGAAGCCACATGGATCAAAACATGGATGTCACTCGTCCGACTCTCATGGATGAGGAGCAGTTTCTTTTCACGCCAGTGTGTTTCCACCCTAATGGTACCTTTACACGCCGCTACCGAAAGGTAGAAACCGGCAGGTGTCGGAGACAATTGTACCTTTTACCTTCAAGACACCGCGAAGTGGCAGCGTGTAATTCAGGTTGTTCCTTCCTGTCTCTTTGGATACCGGTCTCTCAGCCGTGCTGCAAAAACAAGCAGGTATAACCCCTATGGTGGCGGCGTGTAATCGGGGCATATGTATGCTATATGTAGTTTGTGTACTCTACAAGGCTCAGAAGCGAGGGGGAGATATGACTTATGGAGCTGATTTTCCTTGCTTGGTTTATGGAGGCCATGTTGCTTTTCCAGAGATGTTTTGAGCCACTAATAATGTGGAAACCCTTCATTTGAATGGGAAAAAAAATAGGGGGGGGAACAAGAGGCGCAATAGTGCCCTATCACTAGTGACACTAATGTATGCGGTGGGTATGAATTCACTCACCTAGCACAGTGTGAGACCCACAACTGGTGTACAAGCATTTGGCATTAAATGCAGCTGCTGCAGGACTTCCACCTTCCACATGCACGTGGGAATCATCCAGAAGTTACCTCAGGGGAAATGGTGTATCAGTGTCCGCGCTGCTGAAATCCCAAGAAAACGATCCGGAAACCATATGTAGGTTGCATCAATCATCCATTTATTCCTTTCCTACGCGTTTCAACACTGTCCTAGAGGAACTATCCCTGAGGAAGACACTAGGACAGTGTTGAAACGCGTAGGAAAGGAATAATGGATGATTGATGCAACCTACATATGGTTTCCGGATCGTTTTCTTGGGATTTCAGCAGCGCGGACACTGATACACCATTTCCCCTGAGGTAACTTCATTTGAATGGGGTCTTATTTATTGTGGGATGAGTTTTCATTATTATCATTTTGTGACTTCTTATTGGGAGGCAGAATGAAGAAGCAGCTGAACCCTCTGCTCTACTGGTCCATGCTATGAGGTCTCCTATTACACTGAACTGTCATTGTCTTTTTGTTGCAGAACTTGCTATTTCTATGTAGATTTTAGTAGAAATTTTCAAAAATATTAATTTCAGGTATAATTTATTCAAAAATAATAATTTTATTTATTCTTGTCAGATGACTGTACCAGGAGATCAGAAGGAGAACTGACATCTGCAATTTATAAATCAGATGAACTAGAAACCACCCAGGATACAATTGATGTGAATGTCATTACTCCAGATATCCCATCATCCCTTCACAGCAAAGATCTGTCATCTGATCCTATGAAACAGGTCCTATCTTCTGAATCATCACAGACTACTAAGAAGAATGAAAGTCACAAAAGAGGCATTAAAAACCAAACTGATCTTACAGCAAAGAAGCCACTTTCACCTTCAGAATATGGAAATAGTTTTCCCCTCGAAGCATCTTTGTTAAACATCAAAAAATACACACAAAGAAAAAGAGATTTTCTTGTTCCAAATGTGGGAAACGTTTTAACCAGAAATCAGATCTTGTTAGTCATGAGAGAATTCACATAGGGAAGAAGCCTTTTTCATGTTCAGAATGTGGGAAATGTTTTACATATAAATCACATCTTGTTAGTCACCAGAGAACTCACACAGGGGAGAAGCCTTTTTCATGTGTAGAATGTGGGAAATGTTTTCCACATAAATCAGATCTTGTTACACATCAGAGATGTCACACAGGGGAAAAGCCTTTTCATGTCCAGAATGTGGGAAATGTTTTGTACAGCAATCCCACCTTGCTACACACAAAGAACTCACACTGGGGAGAAGCCATTTTCATGTCCAGAATGTGAGAAATGTTTTGTAGATAAATCACATCTTGTTAATCACCAGAGAACTCACACAGGGGAGAAGCCTTTTTCATGTTCAGAATGTGGGAAATGTTTTGCAGATAAATCATGTTTTATTAGTCACCAAAGAAGTCACACTGGGGAGAAGCCTTTTTCATGTTCAGAATGCGGAAATGTTTTGGACTGAAATCAATCCTTGTTAGTCACCATAGAACTCACTCAGGTGAGAAGCCTTTTTCATGTTCAGAATGTGGGAAATGTTTTGTACAGAAATCAAATCTTGTTAGTCACCAGAAAATTCACACAGGGGAGAAGCCTTTTTCATGTTCAGAATGTGGGAAATGTTTTGTAGATAAATCACAGCTTATAATCACCAGAGAATTCACACAGGGGAAGCCTTTTTCATGTTCAGAATGTGGGAAATGTTTTGTACGGAAATCACATCTTGTTGAACACCAGAGAATTCACACAGGGGAGAAGCCTTTTTCATGTTCAGAATGTGGGAAATGTTTTGTAGATAAATCACAGCTTATTAATCACCAGAGAATTCACACAGGGGAGAAGCCTTTTTCATGTTCAGAATGTGGGAAATGTTTTGCACATAAATCATATTTTATTAGTCACCAGAAAATTCACAGAGGGGAGAAGCCTTTTTCATGTTCAGAATGTGGAAATGTTTTGCAGATAAATCTTACTTTATTAGTCACCAGAGAACTCACACAGGGGAGAAGCCTTTTTCATGTTCAGAATGTGGGAAATGTTTTGTACAGAAATCAAATCTTGTTAGTCACCAGAAAACTCACACAGGGAAGAAGCCGTTTTCATGTTCAGAATGTGGGAAATATTTTGTACAGAAATCAACTCTTGTTAGTCACCTGAAAACTCACACAGGGGAGAAGTATTTTTCCTGTTCAGAATGTGGGAAATATTTTGCACGGAAATCAATTCTTGTTATGCACCTGAGAACGCACACAGGGGAGAAGCCTTTTTATTGTTCAAAATGTGGGAAATGTTTTACACATAAATCAGATCTTGTTAGACATCAGAGAAGTCACACAGGGGAGAAGCCTTTTTCATGTTCAGAATGTGGGAAATGTTTTGCACGTAAATCTAATCTTTTTAGGCACCAAAGAGCTCACACAGGGGAGAAGCCTTTATCATAACTAAAATGTGTAAAAAGAATTACTGATAAATCATGTTTGTTACCATCAAAAATTATTAAATGAGAAAGAGAAATTATTTTTGAATAATAATATAGATAATAATAAAGATAAAAGTCTTGTTAATAAGTGAGAGCCTCTTATAGTCCGGATGCAGCGTCCTGTGATGGAGGAGAATACTGAGACAGTGTCCTTCCCGATCACTGAGAAAAACGTCTCTCTGTCCTCCTGCCCCGCACTGATCTATGTGATTGGTGCAGAGCAGGAGCGGAAGCTACCGGGACCTGACCAAGACCTAGTGGGGGTTTAATATAAGGCCTCCCCCGAAAATAAGACCTAGCAATTTTTTTTTGCAGCATGCTCAACAGAAGACCAGGGCATGCAGCTGTGACTCATACCACAGTACAGTAATTCATATTGCAGGACTGACCGCCCCCCACCGTTGTCCCGGTGTCTGGAGCTGTATTTATTCCGGTGCCGCTCTCAGCTCCCTGCCTCAGCTGCTGTACATGTACAATACAAACAATGAGAAAGGCCGGGCACTACTCACAAAACATCTGCCTCCACCAGCAGCCAGTCAGCTTAGACTCTCCGGGACCCAGGACAAGCGGTGCAGCACTCCAGCAGATACAGCAAGACTATACACACACTAAGATAGAAGAAATGGAGCATCAGCTTAGACTCTCCTGGACCCAGGACAGGCGGTGCAGCACTCCAGCAGATACAGCAAGACTATACACACACTAAGATAGAAGAAGTGGAGCATCAGCTTAGACTCTCCTGGACCCAGGACAGGCGGTGCAGCACTCCAGCAGATACAGCAAGACTATACACACACTAAGATAGAAGAAATGGAGGCATCAGCTTAGACTTTCCTGGACCCAGGACAGGCAGTGCAGCACTCCAGCAGATACAGCAAGACAATACACACACTAAGATAGAAGAAATGGAGCATCAGCTTAGACTCTCCTGGACCCAGGACAGGCGGTGCAGCACTCCAGCAGATACAGCAAGACTATACACACACTAAGATAGAAGAAATGGAGCATCAGCTTAGACTCTCCTGGACCCAGGACAGGCGGTGCAGCACTCCAGCAGATACAGCAAGACTATACACACACTAAGATAGAAGAAATGGAGCATCAGCTTAGACCAGAGGTCCCCAATGTCAGTCCTCGAGGGCCGAACCAGTGCAGGTTTTCAGGATTTCCTTACTATTGCACAGGGATTGGAATCATTGCCTGCTGTGCAATACTAAGGAGATCCTGAAAACCTGCACTGGTTCGGCCCTCGAGGACTGACATTGGGGACCTCTGGCTTAGACTCTCCTGGACCCAGGACAGGCGGTGCAGCACTCCAGCAGATACAGCAAGACTATACACACACTAAGATAGAAGAAATGGAGCATCAGCTTAGACTCTCCTGGACCCAGGACAGGCGGTGCAGCACTCCAGCAGATACAGCAAGACTATACACACTAAGATAGAAGAAGTGGAGCATCAGCTTAGACTCTCCTGGACCCAGGACAGGCGGTGCAGCACTCCAGCAGATACAGCAAGACTATACACACACTAAGATAGAAGAAATGGAGCATCAGCTTAGACTCTCCTGGACCCAGGACAGGCGGTGCAGCACTCCAGCAGATACAGCAAGACTATACACACACTAAGATAGAAGAAGTGGAGCATCAGCTTAGACTTTCCTGGACCCAGGACAGGCAGTGCAGCACTCCAGCAGATACAGCAAGACTATACATACACTAAGATAGAAGAAGTGGAGCATCAGCTTAGACTTTCCTGGACCCAGGACAGGAGGTGCAGCACTCCAGCAGATACAGCAAGACTATACACACACTAAGATAGAAGAAGTGGAGCATCAGCTTAGACTTTCCTGGACCCAGGGCAGGCAGTGCAGCACTCCAGCAGATACAGCAAGACTATATATACACTAAGATAGAAGAAGTGGAGCATCAGCTTAGACTCTCCTGGACCCAGGACAGGCGGTGCAGCACTCCAGCAGATACAGCAAGACTATACACACACTAAGATAGAAGAAGTGGAGACATCAGCTTAGACTTTCCTGGACCCAGGACAGGCGGTGCAGCCTCCAGCAGATACAGCAAGACTATACACACACTAAGATAGAAGAAGTGGAGCATCAGCTTAGACTTTCCTGGACCCAGGGCAGGCAGTGCAGCACTCCAGCAGATACAGCAAGACTATATATACACTAAGATAGAAGAAGTGGAGCATCAGCTTAGACTCTCCTGGACCCAGGACAGGCGGTGCAGCACTCCAGCAGATATAGCAAGACTATACACACACTAAGATAGAAGAAATGGAGCATCAGCTTAGAATTTCCTGGACCCAGGACAGGCGGTGCAGCACTCCAGCAGATACAGCAAGACTATACACACACTAAGATAGAAGAAATGGAGCATCAGCTTAGACTCTCCTGGACCCAGGACAGGCGGTGCAGCACTCCAGCAGATACAGCAAGACTATACACACACTAAGATAGAAGAAGTGGAGCATCAGCTTAGACTCTCCTGGACCCAGGACAGGCGGTGCAGCACTCCAGCAGATACAGCAAGACTATACACACACTAAGATAGAAGAAATGGAGCATCAGCTTAGACTCTCCTGGACCCAGGACAGGCGGTGCAGCACTCCAGCAGATACAGCAAGACTATACACACACTAAGTTAGAAGAAGTGGAGCATCAGCTTAGACTTTCCTGGACCCAGGGCAGGCAGTGCAGCACTCCAGCAGATACAGCAAGACTATACATACACTAAGATAGAAGAAGTGGAGCATCAGCTTAGACTCTCCTGGACCAGGGCAGGCAGTGCAGCACTCCAGCACATACAGCAAGACTATACACACACTAAGATAGAAGAAGTGGAGCAGCACTCTCCGGTCTTCAGGTTTTTTTCTTTTCCAAGGCTTACATCATGGAGACCTAATCCGTGTCGGCAATGAGGCAGTGCTGCTAATTGACTTGTATATACCGTTTTGTAACATCTTTGCATTCTGTGTTTTAGCTTTGATTTTAATGTGACATGGATATGACTCACCTGCTGTAAGGAAGTACGGACACGTCATCACTTGTGGACTCGATGACCTGTGTGGTGTGAATCGGCGCTGTCATCCCATGCCCCCTGTTTACCCCCCTCCCTCTGCACTGCCTCATTGCAGACACTGATTATGTCTCTGTGATGTAAGCCTTGGAAAATAACAAAATCCCTGAAGACCGGAGAGTCCTGCTCCATTTCTTCTATCTTTACATTATAATAAGAAAAAAGGTCCGCTCACCTGACTGCTCTCTATAGTTTTTCCCCCTTCTCAGCACAGACTCCAGCCGGCCTCTAGCTACATCCAAATCACTTCCAAGAATTGTCCAGCGAGTTAAGGAAAATTGCACCTTTGTTCTTAATAGAATTTCCTTTTATTGGTATCGAGGGAAAAACAGGTTTTTGGCACGTAAAAATACACAGATCAGTTTATCTTGTCTTCAGGTGACATGTTTCAGCAGCTTGTAGCCTTACTCATGATCCGGAAAGTCTTCTATAAACTGGGCCGTGTTACCTCTGGGGCATCCTCTCCTTCAGCTTCACCATGGTGATCTGAGTGTAGGGCAGTATGGGATTCAATTCTGCACTGTCTCCTCTGAACTAGGCTGGAATGATCTGGTGCTGACGGCCGCCTTTTGGTGAGGCTTATCTGGCAAAATTAAGGAACAATGGAGGTCAGTCAGTAGGACAGAATAGTCAGACAATGGACATCTGAGAGTCGGCACAGTCGGAGGAGGAGAGGGAAAGAGTGTGGAACGAGGCGGAAGGGTTACCCGGACAGCTCCACGCTGATCCAGAGGGAAGGAGAAAGAGGGTCTTGAGGAGATCCTGAAAGAAGGCGCCCGATGAGCGGAGTCTGGGCCCTAGAGAGAAAAGGGAGAACCCCAGTGTGGAGCGAACATACTCCAGGGGATTCTCCAGTCCACCACGGGAACGCCGGGCACCAGGATCCGGCCAAAGTCTATCTTTGCAGTCGGCAACCAGCTGCAGTTTGTTCATCAGTTGCAGCACCCTGCCATCAGAGCGGTCTGCCTACTTCTTCACCACGAGGGAGGGGACCCCCAAGTCTACCTACACGGAGCCATTGGGTATAGACTCATCTAGACGGGGAAGAACGGACATGGGTTCGTCACCTAAGGTACACCATGGGTCCCACCATACCACCTGGGATCCACTTGCAGCCACCGTACAGCTACCTGTTACTTTAACATCTGATGCTGAACTGTGGACTCTGTATTTATTACTGAACGTTTACAGTAAAGTACCCGGGAGAAAGTGACTTTGCCTGCGTGATTATATACTTCAACCTGTTTATTTCCAGGAACGCTGCCCCGGAGGACCAGCTCTACCTGTAGGGAGCTTTGCTAACTCAGCCGCATTACCATCGGCCTCCGGAGGACTGTGGCATTGCGGGTGACCCATCACTAGGTACTACAGGTGGCGTTTGTGGCGCCCCGCTATGCAGCCGTCACAGAGGGGTACTGCGCCTGTAAAAGAGGTGCAGATACTCCAGCTGCAAGGGGATTCTAGGATGGTGGGTGGAACCCATGCAACAGCACTCCCACACTATATTACACAGTGGGAGGTACCCGGGGGGAATAAAATCACCTCTAGCGGGATGCCTACCTGTCACTATAACATTTTACTGAACTGAGAACTGTAAACCATTGCTGCTAAAAGTTTCCAGTAAAGTACCCGGAGTGAAGTGAATTCGACTCTGCTGCATCTTCTTTTGCATGAACTTGTTCTTTCACAGGATTACTGCCCCAGAGGTCCCAGTCCCTGCCTGCGGAGGACTACACCATCTGAGCCGCGACTGTGGCGGCACTGGTGCAATTCACCAGAAACTGCAGGTGGCGTCATGACAACACAAACTGTATATAATCCCTGTAAATAATACCCCTTTTTAAAAGAATAGTCCTCCAGGACACGGGATCAGGCGTGGCCACCATTCTCCGTGACACAATTAACCCTTGCCGCCTGATACCCGAGTACCCCGGAGCCTAGGGGTCGACATATCTTTTTCTGGCGTCACGAACAGGATATCGTGCCTGGTACCACCGGGGTACTGTGTGCCTACGAACTTGGACTTAAAACAAACTTTTTCCGCCATTGCTTGGCGCCAAAAATGGGTTCCCGCCATAACTGCAGGAGGACCCAAGATGGCGCTGTAGCCATGTACTAAAACGCCATGTGCAGGCCCGGGGGTATGCCTCAAAAGGAGGGCAAAGACAGAGGCACTATAAAGTGTGGCCGCCCCGATTGCCATCAATCAATCAGGGGGCGGCCCACAGGAAGTTCCCAGGAGTGTCCCCCCCATAGCAAGACAAACCAAACAGAAACAACTAGGCTCGTTTGCACCCGGCAGCATGGCAGCACCCCGGTGGAGAGACATTGTGCGAGAGCTGGAACAGCAGACCCGCGCCGAGCAGGGCGATCCGGCAGCGGCGTCCCTCTTAAACCATCGAGGGGGATGCTGACTACTGGCGGGATGCTTTCACCCGGCTCCGCCAAGAGCTGGAACAGACCCTGACTTGGTGTGTAGGGCGGTGGAGTGCCGAGCGGACATTTGAACTGTCCTCAAAGAGAACGACCTGCGAGGCACCGAAGGCGGTGGTAGCCGAATGAGCAGTTGAAGAATACGGCGCCTCTCTGCCAACCCGTTGCTACACCCATCCAGACCCGGGACATGGGAGTCCAGACTGAACTGCCGACTTCACCACCGTCCCGGGCCAGCGGTTGTCTCCGGCTGGAGGCAGCATAGACGTCCCCCACCGCACCAGATGTGGAAGTCGAGGTGGACATTCGACGAGGAACCAGAGGGAGCCTCGGGAGGGAGTACTCCAGAACGGCGTGGTGGACCGCGTGGCAGTGGTAGAGTTCCCGCCATCTTGAGCACCGCGGAGACACGAGTCACTCTGCGAGCCCCAGCTAGTGGCTCCCCACCACCACAGTACTAGTCACTGGAATGCACCCGGCCAGCCACGGATGAAAGAGACCAGGTGGTGATGCAGAGGTGACGAGAGAATGGTACCAGCGGGAGCAAGCAACATGGACATTCCGCGAGGAAGCTAGAGCTCAGACCCCACTTCCAAGAGAACTCAGGAAAACAGGAATAGTTGTATCCATTTATCAGGAGGACGGTTGGTGTTTCCTAAGAGAACCTGGACTACTGGACAATGCCTTCTTTTCCCGGCGGGATGTAGAGTCTTATCTACAGAAGGGACATCCACGGTGAGATCTGTACAGAGGTGAGGAGGTGACTTATCAACTTACCCCGGCCCGTTAGGCTGGTTTGCCATCAGGATCGCACACTGCCCAGATAGCCCCCGTTAAACTGTAAGACATTACCCTGTATATAGCCCCTACCTTTCCAGATACCATGCCCTTTATTTTGATACTTTCCCCTTTTACAAACCCTGAATAACATGTTTTCCCTACTCTGAAGACTCAAAGACTCTTATTTGAATTGTCTTTCCCCTGTTTAATAATGTGTGCTGTGTGAGCAGCGGCCCAGTGGTGATAACACACACTGGACTGTGCTGGACTAGAGATTACTGCTGGGCCTGCAGAGTTAGTACCGGTCCCGTTGGGCCAAGATGAATAATGTTTTGTGTGCAGAGTTATGGTGCAACCGGAGAGTTACAACTTTGCCAACAGGTGGCCCGAGAACCGTGGGGTCTGATAACTACTAACTGCTGCAATGTCTGTATATGTATACTTTATATGTGAAACGTTTAAAGTAATGAGCCTCCCAGTAATGGGAAGAAACCTAAGCTTGCTTAATTGTAAATAGTTATCCGTTGATGTTGAATATAACAAGAAAATGCTTTTTCACTTCCCGGTAGACAAGTGCTAATACTCGCGGACGAGTATATTCAATCAAGGGGGTATGTGGCGCCCCGCTATGCAGGCATCACAGAGGGGTACTGCACCCGTAAAAGAGGTGCAGATACTCCAGCTGCAAGGGGATTCTAGGATGGTGGGTGGAACCCATTCAACAGCACTCCCACACTAGATCACACAATGGGAGGTACCCGGGAGGGAATAAAATCACCTCTAGGGGGAAGAGAGTGGAGACGAGACAAGCAGGCAGACAGGGAGTCTGGAACAGACAAGGAGCCAAAAGATATCAGCACTGAACTATTCATGTACAAGCTGATCATGGAAAAGGGTGTGCAGGACATTTTCCCAAATATTGAGATAGCTGTAAGGATATAACTAGTTTTGATGGTAACAATCTGCAGTGGTGGGCGTTCCTTCTCAAAACTCAAATTAAGTTTCCTCCTTTAAAACCTTGGTGCGTCTTATGGTCTGATGCGTCTTATAGTCCATAAAATACGGTAAAGTGGAACCAATAGCAAAAGAGCCAAAAATATATCATGAATATGTCAGAGATGTGCCATCTGTTGTGGAGCAAGAAAATACAATGTTGCCAGTGGTGGAGGGACATATCCCAAATAAAGGCGGCCAATCATAAGGGGACATATCAGAGATGTCGGAGGTCCAGCACTAGTTATACCCGGGAACCATATAGATGGCGCATGCGCAGCCTCAGTGCCTCATCATGGTGGAGCTTCCGCCTACTGGAATCGATCATGGTGCAGTGTCACAACGGTAAACTTTTCCATGGTGTTGCAGGGGTTAAATATACCTTTTATATATACCTTTTTTAGAGTTTTCCAGTAGGGAATGGCAGCCCCTTCATCCCAACCACAAACATCCCCCAATAGCATATATAAAACATGGAATACAGCTCAGATATAAAAGTAGAATGCTGGGTACAGACATTGTATTAATGCTCTCAGCAGAGAGGCATTCAAGTAATTCCCCAAGAACATAATCCTGCTCCAGGATCATGTCCTCTAGAATACATACATGTATAACAGCTGTAGTCCCCGGCGTGGCCTGGGATGGTAACTGTTCTAAGCTATTACAAAGCAGAATGGGTTAACAAGGTATTGCTTCTCTCTGCTGAGATACACAGGCTGCAAGTGTAATACAGGTCTGTGTGGGGGCTCCTGGTGTAATATAGGGGCTATGTGCAGCCTCCTGCTGTATACTGGGAGCTGTGTGTGGCCTCCTGATGTATACTGGGGACTGTCTGTGGGCTCCTGCAGTATACTGGGGGCTGTGTGCGGCCTCCTGATGTATACTGAGGGCTGTCTGTGGGCTCATGCTGTATACTGGGGGCTGTGTGCGGCCTCCTGATGTATACTGAGGGCTGTCTGTGGGCTCCTGCTGTATACTGGGGGCTGTGTGCGGCCTCCTGATGTATACTGAGGGCTGTCTGTGGGCTCCTGCTGTATACTGGGGGCTGTGTGCGGCCTCCTGATGTATACTGAGGGCTGTCTGTGGGCTCCTGCTGTATTGTGGGAGCTGTGTGTGGCCTCCTGATGTATACTGAGGGCTGTCTGTGGGCTCCTGCTGTATTCTGGGAGCTGTGTGTGGCCTCCTCCTGTAAACTAGGGGTGGTGCAGGCTCCTGCTGTATACTGGGGGATGTGTGTGGCCTTCTGCTGTATACTGGGGGCTGTGTGCAGGCTCCTGCTGTATAACGGGAGCCTGTGTGTAGGCAACTGTTGTTTACCAGGGGCTGTGCAGGCTCCTGTTGTATACTGGGGGCAGTGTACAGCCTCCTGCTGTATACTGGGGGCAGTGTACGGCCTCCTGCTGTATACTGGGGGCAGTGTACGGCCTCCTGATGTATACTGAGGGCTGTCTGTGGGCTCCTGCTGTATTGTGGGAGCTGTGTGTGGCCTCCTGATGTATACTGAGGGCTGTCTGTGGGCTCCTGCTGTATTCTGGGAGCTGTGTGTGGCCTCCTCCTGTAAACTAGGGGTGGTGCAGGCTCCTGCTGTATACTGGGGGATGTGTGTGGCCTTCTGCTGTATACTGGGGGCTGTGTGCAGGCTCCTGCTGTATAACGGGAGCCTGTGTGTAGGCAACTGTTGTTTACCAGGGGCTGTGCAGGCTCCTGTTGTATACTGGGGGCAGTGTACAGCCTCCTGCTGTATACTGGGGGCAGTGTACGGCCTCCTGCTGTATACTGGGGGCAGTGTACGGCCTCCTGCTGTATACTGGGGGCAGTGTACGGCCTTCTGCTGTATACTGGGGGCTGTGTGCGGCAGGTTGTTAGAAGAATAGCACAGAGGTGTCTTAGGGCCCTTTCACATCAGCGTTTTTCGTAATTCGCGGCAGATGCGGTGAAAAAACCGCATCTGCCGCGTTTGCCGCATAACGGTTCCACTTGCGGCACGGTTGCGGTTTTTTCCATAGGAAGTATAGGGGGACTTGCGGCAGATGCGGCAAGTGCGGTATTGCACTTGCGGCAGGTGCGGCAGAGAAAAAAACCGCAGTAAGCCGCGGTTTTTTTCTCTGCCGCACCTGCCGCAAGTGCAATACCGCACTTGCCGCATCTGCCGCAAGTCCCCCTATACTTCCTATGGAAAAAACCGCAACCGTGCCGCAAGTGGAACCGTTATGCGGCAAACGCGGCAGATGCGGTTTTTTCACCGCATCTGCCGCGAATTTAAAAAAACGCTGATGTGAAAGGGCCCTTAGTGGCTTTGGGGTTTGTGTGGCTGCTGTGTCACTGACAGCCATGTCCCAGTGTGCGCCATTTTCCAGAAGTCCTTACCTATGTCATCTTCCCTGAATGTTGCACAGACATGAATAAGCTGTGTTATACAATGTATGTCCATCATTGCTTATAGCATCAGAAGCTGAGCTGTGATTATATAACCAGGCCAACTGTCACAACAGCCAAGGCAGAATCTATTATCTGACACAAACACAGCGCAGGGTTAACATCTCCCCTCAACACATCATCTATGACGTTCCCGGAGCCACATGAGCTGATGTGCAAAATGTCGTGATTGTAAATGTGATGGTGCAGATTCCTTTAGTGGACAAATACATACACACACGCACACACATACACATATACACACACACATACACATATACACACACACATACACATATACACACACACACATACATACATACACATATACACACACGCACATACATACACACATACACACGTACATATACACTCACTCAGCTTTATATATATATATATACACACACATTCTACAGGGGGCCATTTATATGGATACACCTAAATAAAATGGGAGTGGTTGGTGATGTCAACTTCCTTTTTATGGAACTTTAGTATATGGGAGGGGGAAAACGTTTCCAGATGTGTGGTGACTAGTGTTGGGCGCGCATGCTCACCGGTACTCGGTGCTCACCCGAGGATCACAGTACTCGAGTACCGGCGAGACGCTCGGGCTCATGCTTGGCTCCACCTCCCTGCATGTTAGCGCTCTTTACATCGGTGCGGGGAGGGGGTGCTGGAGCCGGGACTTGTATAAACTTGTACTTCCACAGGTCCAGGATGGAGTGTGAGCCCAGGTCCTGTCATGTGGCTGACACACGGCCCATTATTACTAAATAGTGCTATCATTACAAACACAGCGCACACACAGAGAGTTTATACAAGAGGACTGTAAATGAGCAATTACAACAAGTCTAGGTGAAACGAAACCGGACAGAATACGGCATATCAAGAAATACATAATAAGACGGATGAAAGTTAATACCGATATTCATGACCAAATGAAGCATGGGTTATTACTATACAGAACACATGAATTTACAGAAAAAAGCTTCCTAAAAAACTTACTCTATCATTATATGCCCAATCCCCAAAATTAGGAAAGCCAGCACAGGCAGACTCTAATTAAGCCTGCTGGACCCTCAACATTCAGCTCAATTATCCAGCGGGTTTCTGCCAGACCCTGAGCATTCAGCTTGATGCACCCCCAGGCTATGGGGTACTCGGGAACCGGGCCAGTGCTTTCTCTGGGGTATCACGGTAGTCGTGACCCGGTCCCGTGGCCTGGGATCAGTCCAAAAAGGGGTTATTTACAGAGGATTTGTCGTGACACCACCCGGGGTATGTGGTTAGTAGAACCACTGCTGCCGTATTCCTGCTGGGGACGGTGACTTTGTGACAGTGTGGATGGTGAGCCCTCCTGGGGTAGTGCTGAGGGTCCCCAGGGCAGGAGTAGTAGTTGTGGATGGATGTAGTGAGGGGCTGTGCTGGGTACAAGTCACTTACTTTGCTGCTGCAGCTTCTCCAGCCAGTGTGCAGGGCTGACAGGCTGTGGCTCTCCAGGTGGGACTCCTCTGCGACGCTGCAAGTAAAATAGTCTCAGGCAAGTGTGAGCTTACTGGGTACTTTACTTGATCTTTCGAAATCAGTTTACAACACTTCACGGTCACAGGTCCTTCAATACAGATCACACAATTCACACTTAAACACTCCGGGTTACTCCAACTGTGCAGCTCAGGTAGCTTTCTGTGTTGATCCCTCAAAGTCCTTTCAGGCCCTTCTCTCAATATAAACATAGTGCCTCACTCACGGGCTTGGTCTGGTTGTCTTGGACTCACGGGTGAAGAATTTTCCCTTAATGTCAGGGTCACCAGTCCTATTGTGACAACTGTGTTCCTCTGCCGTAGTGGAAGTTAGGCTGCAGCACGTGAAGTCACTGCCCCACACCGGTGTGCCTCATGAATAGGGTATAGAATCCCTGATCACCTCATCAGAGCCAGTTCTCTGGTGTCGGCCTCGCCCTCCAGTGTCCCAGGTTGATGTCTTTGGGCACACCAGGCTCCTTCCTTCAGTCACTGTGCTAAGGGTTTCTCCGCGCAGCATGGGTCTCAGGCTACTGGGCCCTTGTCCTCCCACCGTCCTCAGCTGTGGGGTCTCTGTCCAGTCTTTCCCCTTCCCTTCAATCCCAGGCTGTGGAGTGGGCTTTCTCTCCAGGGGTCTGTGCCTCACAGGATTCTGCGCCTCCAGGGAGCCCGACACTTTCTGGGAAGTGTCTCTCTGTTCACTCTGCTGTTCTTCCTTCTCGGACGACTCTCGTCTAACCCTGTGTGTTGAGCTCCTGGGTTTTGTTGGAGTCTTTCCACCCACTTCGTCAGTGCCCTGCCTACACTCCATCTGCATAGAAAAAATGGCAGGAAAGAAATCAACACAAGCTGGAAAATGTGAGAACAACAAATGGAGTCTGGTCACTACATATTGTCAGCCCAGGTCCATCATAAGGAAATTACTGGAACAACATTGGTTTATCTTGAAAGGTGACCCTTTGTTGCCTTCAGTAATTCCTGACAGACCCAAGATAATATTCCGGAGAAACAGAAGTTTAAAAAATTTGGTGGCACCCAGTAGGGTGGGGCGAAAAAAAAAACAACTTCAGAGGTTAATAATACTGCTACGTGGGGGTGCTCTGCTTGTAAGGTACCAATGTGCAAGTGCTGTGGGGTAATCCAAAATGGAGAAAAATTTTTCGTTCAAATACCACCAATGAAATCTTCCAGATTAAACATAGGGTGACGTGTCAGTCCACAAATATAATTTACGTTTTGGAATGCCCTTGTGGGCTCCAATATGTGGGAAGAACGATACAAACGGCGCATGCGCGACTAAACAAACATCGACAAAACATCCGTTCAGGCTACCAACTCCATAGTGTGTCCCGACATTATGCGGGGAGTCACATTAAAGATCCAGGAAAGATGAGAATGACCATCATTGATGATATCAGAGTCAGGGGAAGATACTGTAGATTGAGAAATTTGATCAGAAAAGAAAGTTACTGGATGTTTAAGATGGGTACGTTATATCCTGAAGGACTAAAGCTAACTATAGAAAAAGTCTCCAGATAAGAATAGGATTTCTGCAGGAATCAGATTTTTTAAAGTATTTTTATACAAAGAGATTTTATACATTTTTAAAAACTATTCAGGGTTTTATTAACGTATATATTTTACATATTTTTTATAAATCCATAATTCAAGTTTTATAATTGTAACTGTACGGTATTTTAGGTAATGAATTCAGTGTAATAATGCAGGGATTGATTATCTGTCTGGATAGGAACATTTTTCATCAGGGTTGAAATGGTTAATTGTGGATCTGGGAAGGAAGAGAGAAAAAAAAAAAAAAAAAAAAAAAAAAAAGGGGTGGGGGAGGTTTGAGGGTTGGTCTAGTCATGGCCACTATGTTCCTATATAAACTTTGTTAATAATTCATCCTCTATCCACCTGAGGAAGACGGATTACCGTGAAAACGCGTTGTGGGATACGAAGGACGAATAAAGTAAAGTTATATATCCTAATAAGATTCCTCCTTTAGCGCTCCTACAGACCGCTTTCTTGTGCTGCTTTCCATTTAAAGTCCTCTTGTGAGGTTCAGCGGCAGGAGCAGCTTGGGGGATACAAACTGAACAGGACCTGTGGTGACGTATTTCTTGCTGGGCCGGCCACGGGATCGCGGCTGGAGCCGAGGAAGAGCGGTGCCACGCTGGGAATAAAGAAGCCGGCGGCCATCATAGCCTGTAAGGAGTGAAGCTCCCCACCACCAATGTGAACACCTGGAAGGACTGCACAACCCTGTAAGGTGAGCGCTACCACACTAGTCAGGCTAAAAATATTCATACGGGTACGCTCATTGCGCCTCTGATTTCTTTTTTTATTACAAGTTCTCTGGTGTCGGCCTAGCCCTCCAGTGTCCCAGGTTGATGTCTTTGGGCACACCAGGCTCCTTCCTTCAGTCACTGTGCTAAGGGTTCCTCCGCGCAGCTTGGGTCTCAGGCTGCCGGGCCCTTGTCCTCCCACCGTCCTTACCTGGGGGGGGTCTCTGTCCAGTCTTTCCCCTTCCCTTCGATCCCAGGCTGTGAAGTAGGCTTTCTCTCCAGGGGTCTGTGCCTCACAGGATCCTGCGCCTCCAGGGAGCCCGTCACTTTCTGGGAAGTGTCTCTCTGTTCACTCTGCTGTTCTTCCTTCTCAGACGACTCTTGTCTAACCCTGTGTGTTGTGCTCCTGGGTTTTGTTTGAGAATCTCCACCCACTTCGTCAGTGCCCTGCCTAGACTCCACCCACTGTGCTACACCCTGCCACCCCTTGCCCATCCTAGAGTCCTAGGCGTAGGGTTGGTGCTTGTGCTGTGTGGATGAGTTTTCAACCTTGCTTACCTGGCTGCACTTACCTCTTGTGGCCTCCTGTCGCAGGGGCGACACAAGCTCAATTATCCAGCGGGCTTCTGCCGGACCCTGAGCATTCAGCTCAATTATCCATTGGCTTCTGCCGGACCCTGAGCATTCAGCTCAATTATCCAGAGGGCTTCTGCTGGACACTGATCACGCACATCTCCTGGAAAACTGTGTTTCTGGTAGTTTTCATCAGCTGAGAATTTGAGAATTCCAGGCATTGTCTTCCAGGGATCCACATCTCGACATTGCATCAGACCATATAGCATTGAGACTCATGTCAGGGCTCTTGCCAAAATGAGGTTCTGCATTGAACGTGGAGGTGGTGATGTTACTCTCTGGAGCTGTGTGTGGAGGTGGTGATGTTACTCTCTGGAGCTGTGTGTGGAGGTGGTGATGTTACTCTCGGGGGCTGTGTGTGAAGGTGGTGATGTTACTCTCTAGCGCTGTGTGTGGAGGTACTGATGTTGCCCTCGGAGGCTGTGTCTGGAGGTGGTGATGTTACTCTCTGAAGCTGTGTGAGGAGGTCGTGATGTTACTCTCTGGAGCTGTGTGTGGAGGTGGTGATGTTACTCTCTGGAGCTGTGTGTGGAGGTGGTGATGTTACTCTCGGGGGCTGTGTGTGGAGGTGGTGATATTATTCTCGGGGACTGTGTGTGGAGGTGGTGATGTTACTCTCGGGAGCTGTGTGTGGAGGTGGTGATGTTACTCTCTGAAGCTGTGTGTGGAGGTGGTGATGTTACTCTCTGAAGCTGTGTGTGGAGGTGGTGATGTTACTCTCTGGAGCTGTGTCTGGAGGTGGTGATGTTACTCTCTGAAGCTGTGTGTGGAGGTGGTGATGTTACTCTCTGGATCTGTGTGTGGAGGTGGTGATGTTACTCTCAGGGGCTGTGTGTGGAGGTGGTGATGTTACTCTCAGGGGCTGTGTGTGGAGGTGGTGATGTTACTCTCTGAAGCTGTGTGAGGAGGTCGTGATGTTACTCTCTGGAGCTGTGTCTGGAGGTGGTGATGTTACTCTCTGGAACTGTGTGTGGAGGTGGTGATGTTACTCTCTGGAGCTGTGTGTGGAGGTGGTGATGTTACTCTCTGGAGCTGTGTGTGGAGGTGGTGATGTTACTCTCTGGAGCTGTGTGTGGAGGTGGTGATGTTACTCTCGGGGGCTGTGTGTGGAGGTGGTGATGTTACTCTCAGGAGCTGTGTGTGGAGGTGGTGATGTTACTCTCGAGGGCTGTGTGTGTGGAGGTGGTGATGTTACTCTCTGGAGCTGTGTGTGGAGGTGGTGATGTTACTCTCTGAAGCTGTGTGAGGAGGTCGTGATGTTACTCTCTGGAGCTGTGTGTGGAGGTAGTGATGTTACTCTCGGGGGCTGTGTGTGGAGGTGGTGATATTATTCTCGGGGGCTGTGTGTGGAGGTGGTGATGTTACTCTCAGGCACTGTGTGTGGAGGTGGTGATGTTACTCTCTGGAGCTGTGTGTGGAGGTAGTGATGTTGCTCTCTGGAGCTGTGTGTGTAGGTGGTGATGTTACTCTCTAGAGCTGTGTGTGGAGGTGGTGATGTTACTCTCTGGAGCTGTGTGTGGAGGTAGTGATGTTGCTCTCTGGAGCTGTGTGTGTAGGTGGTGATGTTACTCTCTAGAGCTGTGTGTGGAGGTGGTGATGTTACTCTCGGGAGCTGTCTGTGGAGGTGGTGATGTTACTCTCTGTAGCTGTGTGTGGAGGTGGTGATGATACTCTCGGGAGCTGTGTGTGGAGGTGGTGATGTTACTCTCGGGGGCTGTGTGTGGAGGTGGTGATGTTACTCTCTGGAGCTGTGTGTGGAGGTGGTGATGTTACTCTCGGGAGCTGTGTGTGAAGGTGGTGATGTTACTCTCTAGCGCTGTGTGTGGAGGTACTGATGTTACCCTCGGAGGCTGTGTCTGGAGGTGTGATGTTACTCTCTATAGCTGTGTGTGGAGGTGGTGATGTTACTCTCTGGAGCTGTGTGTGGAGGTGGTGATGTTACTCTCTGGAGCTGTGTGTGGAGGTAGTGATGTTACTCTCGGGGGCTGTGTGTGGAGGTGGTGATGTTATTCTCGGGGACTGTGTGTGGAGGTGGTGATATTATTTCGGGGGCTGTGTGTGGAGGTGGTGATGTTACTCTCTGGAGCTGTGTGTGGAGGTGGTGATGTTACTCTCGGGAGCTGTGTGTGGAGGTGGTGATGTTACTCTCGGGGGCTGTGTGTGGAGGTGGTGATGTTACTCTCTGGAGCTGTGTGTGGAGGTGGTGATGTTACTCTCTGGAGCTGTGTGTGGAGGTGCTGATGTTACTCTCGAGGGATGTGTGTGGAGGTGGTGATGTTACTCTCGGGGCTGTGTGTGGAGGGTGGTGATGTTACTCCCTGGAGCTGTGTGTGGAGGTGGTGATGTTACTCTCGGGGACTGTGTGTGGAGGTGGTGATGTTACTCTCGGGGCTGTGTGTGGAGTGGTGATGTTACTCTCGGGGGCTGTGTGGAGAGGTGGTGATGTAACTCTTGGGGCTGTGTGTGGAGGTGGTGATGTTACTCTCGGCGGCTCTGTGGAGGTGCTGATGTTACTCTCGAGGGCTGTGTGTGGAGGTGGTGATGTTACCCTCTGGAGCTGTGTGTGGAGGTGGTGATGTTACCCTCTGGAGCTGTGTGTGGAGGTGGTGATGTTACTCTCGGGGCTGTGTGTGGAGGTGGTGATGTTACTCTCGGGGGCTGTGTGGAGAGGTGGTGATGTAACTCTTGGGGCTGTGTGTGGAGGTGGTGATGTTACTCTCGGCAGCTCTGTGGAGGTGCTGATGTTACTCTCGGGAGCTGTGGGTGGAGGTGGGGATGTTACTCTCGGGGGCTGTGTGTGGAGGCGGTGATGTTACTCTCAGGGGCTGTGTGTGGAGATGGTGATGTTACTCTCGGAGCTGTGTGTGGAGTGGTGATGTACTCTCGGGACTGTGTGTGGAGGTGGTGATATTACTCTCTGTAGCTGTGTGTGGAGGTGGTGATGTTACTCTCTGTAGCTGTGTGTGGAGTGCTGATGTTACTCTCGGGAGCTGTGTGTGAGTGGTGATGTTACTCTCTGGAGCTGTGTGTGGAGTATGATGTTACTCTCGGGGCTGTGTGTGGAGTGGTGATGTTACTCTCTGGAGCTGTTTGTGGAGGTAGTGATGTACTCTCGGGGCGTGTGTGGAGTGGTGATGTTACTCTCTGGAGCTGTGTGTGGAGGTGGTGATATATTCCTGAAGCTGTGTAGAGGTCGTGATGTTACTCTCTGGAGCTTTGTGTGGAGGTAGTGATGTTTCTCTCGGGGCTGTGTGTGGAGGTGTGATATTATTCTCGGGACTGTGTGTGGAGGTCGTGATGTTACTCTCTGGAGCTGTGTGTGGAGGTGGTGATGTTACTCTCGGGGCTGTGTGTGAGGTGGTGATATTATTCTCGGGACTGTGTGTGGAGGTGGTGATATTGTTCTCGGGGCTGTGTGTGGAGGTGGTGATGTTACTTTCTGGAGCTGTGTGTGGAGTATGATGTTACTCTCGGGGCTGTGTGTGGAGGTGGATATTATTCTCGGGACTGTGTGTGGAGGTGTGATATTATTCTCGGGGGCTGTGTGTGGAGGTGGTGATGTTACTCTCTGGAGCTGTGTGTGGAGGTGGTGATGTTACTCTCGGAGCTGTGTGTGGAGTGGTGATGTTACTCTCAGGGGCTGTGTGTGGAGGTGTGATGTTACTCTCTGGAGCTGTTGTGGAGGTGGTGATGTTACTCTCTGGAGCTGTGTGTGGAGTGGTGATGTTACTCTCGGGCTGTGTGTGGAGGTGGTGATGTTACTCTCTGGAGCTGTGTGTGGAGGTGGTGATGTTACTCTCTGAGCTGTGTATGGAGTGGTGATGTTACTCTCTGGAGCTGTGTGTGGAGGTGGTGATGTTACTCTCGGGCTGTGTGTGGAGGTGGTGATGTTACTCTCTGAGCTGTGTGTGGAGGTGGTGATGTTACTCTCTGGAGCTGTGTGTGGAGGTGGTGATGTTACTCTCGGGCTGTGTGTGGAGGGTGATGTTACTCTCTGGAGCTGTGTGTGGAGGTGGTGATGTTACTCTCTGTAGCTGTGTTGGAGGTGTGATGTACTCTCGAGGATGTGTGTGGAGGTGGTGATGTTACTCACGGGCTGTGTGTGGAGGTGGTGATGTTACTCCCTGAGCTGTGTGTGGAGTGGTGATGTTACTCTCGGGACTGTGTGTGAGGTGGTGTTTACTCTCGGGGCTGTGTGTGGAGGTGGTGATGTTACTCTCGGGGCTGTGTGGAGAGGTGTGATGTAACTCTGGGGCTGTGTGTGAGGTGGTGATGTTACTCTCGGCGGCTCTGTGAGGGCTGATGTTACTCTCGGGCTGTGTGGAGGTGGTGATGTTACCCTCTGAGCTGTTGTGGAGGTGGTGATGTTACTCTCTGGACTGTGTGTGGAGGTGTGATGTTACTCTCGGGGCTGTGTGTGGAGTGGTGATGTTACTCTCGGGGCTGTGTGAGAGGTGTGATGTAACTCTTGGGCTGTGTGTGGAGGTGGTGATGTTACTCTCGGCAGCTCTGTGAGGTGCTGATGTTACTCTCGGGAGCTGTGTGTGGAGGTGGGGATGTTACTCTCGGGGCTGTGTGTGGAGGCGGTGATGTTACTCTCAGGGGCTGTGTGTGGAGATGGTGATGTTACTCTCGGGAGCTGTGTGTGGAGGTGGTGATGTTACTCTCGGGGACTGTGTGTGGAGGTGGTGATATTACTCTCTGTAGCTGTGTGTGGAGGTGGTGATGTTACTCTCTGTAGCTGTGTGTGGAGGTGCTGATGTTACTCTCGGGAGCTGTGTGTGGAGGTGGTGATGTTACTCTCGGGGGCTGTGTGTGGAGGTGGTGATGTTACTCTTGGGCCTGTGTGCAAGATATGGTCTCCTCACGCACAATGCAGATCAATATTAGCCTCATGTCCTCAGGAGTCAGGCACGATTTGTATTGAGTCTTCTGTATGATTCATTTTCTTTTTTGTGCTAGGTATTGTGATTTCCTCCATCTTATTTCACTGTTGTTTCCTCCACCTCAGTGCATCTCCCTGATGATGATGTCATTTTATCACTGCTCATCTGTCCTCCAAATGAAGGGGCAGATGTCCCCCCAATCAATGTAAGGCCCCTAAGGCCCACAAAACATGGCGGTGGCCACGGCACAGTGCCACCGATAATCGTCCGCATCTCCAGTCCTGAGCTCTCACACTCCGAATCCTGCCTCCAGCACACCCAGTCCATGGCCGCATACCCTCTCTCGGTAAGCCATGTGGTCCGAGGGGGAGAGATGAGGCCATGTATAGATGGGAGGGGGAGATGGAGGACCATACATACAGATGGAGAGGAGGAAAGATGGAGGACCATATGCAGGATGGGGGAGATATATACAGGATGGGGGGATATATATACAAGAGTTGTCAACCATACAACACATAAAAAGCAAAAGTGATATGGTGGCTAATTGATAATTATACTGAGCCCTAATAAGCCTAGAGGACACTAGTAAAAGGTCATCTATGAGCTCTGAGGAATCTGTGACACGCGGAATGGTGAGGACAGTTGGGTGAGATTATTCCTTTTATGTAGGAATTATTCTGCTGTTAACATCGATGCATGGGGTAAAAACTCACCAGGGAGGTAATTGTATGACGACCTGCCTTGGTGGGGCATAGACCATTAGGAAAACAGATGCTAACTAGTGTCCTTGTGGCGCCCCTGCGACCAGGGTGGCCACATACGGAACTGCAGCCAGGTAGAAGGTTAGACGGTTTATGCACTAAACACCCTCACAGAACACCACACACTACTAGAGGCAGCATCCAACCCGAGCCCGGGACTCTAGGCGGGCAAGGGGTAGTGGGTTTAGAGGAAAGTGGGTGGGAACGCATGTAGGTCAGGTGACAGAAGGTACAAATAGAGGAGGAGGAAGGAGTGAGTAGGCCGGAGTAGGCTAAGCAGTACAGACCAGAGGTAGGCCAAGGGTGCTGAACAGAAAAGACCCAGAGTACAGACGCATTGAGCCGAGCAGCACAGACACCTGAAAGACAGAGACACACATCCTGGTGAGGTTAGGCAGAATCCACAGAGTCACTGAAACCATGGAGAGAAAGCTCATCCATAGCCGGCATCCCAGGGGAGTGTGAGGAAAGAGACCGGACCAGTAGCACTGGGTCCGAGGAACACGGCAGCACTGACTAACTGGTGGAGAAGTCTTCCCTATTGAAGCTGTAGTCACACGGAGTAAGAAGGAGTCTGGTAATGCCTTGCAGGAAAGGGTTACTGCAGACTAGGCACACAACAGAGTGTCGGCTCTGAGGGGAACAGAGATTCTATACCAGATTCCCAGATTAACCGACGGGGAGCTTTAACTCCAGGTTGGAGTTCCCACAACAAGGGTAGGAAGCACAACAGCACCCACGAGGACCCACAAAGGTCCGAGCTGCCGCTATACTATCCGGAGACACTTAAAGAGGGAGAGAACAGCTTGGAAGGACTTAGAAGGAGTGAGGTGTCTCAGAGCGACAGCCTGGCTGCAGTGAGTTCAGTGAAACCGGAGTGAATTGACTGTGAACTGCTGTTAACTGTGAAGAAGCTGACAAGTGAACCCGGTGAACCCTGCCGGTGTGTCCGTGTTTGATTCCAGGTATACAGAACTGTACATCATACCTTTTATCCTGTCAGGAGAAACCCGACACGCGGCAGGCTCATCCATCTGGCAGCAGCCCCATCCTCCATCCATCCTCCTGGCAGAGCAGCGCTGCAGCGGTGGTCCCATCATTGACCACAAACTGTGGGTGGCGTCACAACAAACTTTATTCCCCTGTATATATCCCCTTTTACTTGTGAGAACCCGGGACACGGTCCGGACCAGGACCTCCATGACATCCCCAGCAGTACCCCGGTCCGGTACCGAGTACCCCATCCCAGTGGGCTCCACATCCTTAGGTGATGCGGACGGGACATCTGGTCGTTCTGTATAGACCCCGGGTGATAGAAGGGTCTTTTAGCATTACACAGGTTTTGCACTGTCTTTTGCTTTTTATGTGTTGTATGGTTGACAAATCTTGTCTTTTAAATTTGAGTTTAGTAAAGGTTAAGTTTTAACTTCTCATCATATTTCGTGCTATTTAAACGTTTGTGCCCGGCCTGATCTAGACCTTACATTGGATCAGAACAGGCGGCAACTCCACCTAGCTTCATTACATTGGTATATAGATACCTGTATACATTTGGTGAATATTCGGTTTCCCCTTGAGATCTAGGGTTTTCCTTGTTACCAGAATTGTTACTAAGGGTGTGTGCGCACAGGAAGGTTTTGCTGCGTTTGAGATCAGGTTTTATGTAATTCTATGCTACTCTAATCCTGAGTTTTTGGTTTCCAGCAAAACCTATGTGATCAGGGAAAAGCTTTCACACACATTGGTTTTTGTTTGCTGCATTTTTGTTTGCTGCATTTTTGTTTTCCAGCAAAACCTATGATTCTAGGATTAGCTCCCAACATATTGGTTTTTGTTTGGTGAAGAAAGTGGAAACACCTCAGGTTTTGCTGTGTTTTAAGGGGGGTTTACACGTTGCGATATCGGCGTCCGATTTCAATGAAAAGTCACGTGGTTCAATCGTTGGAGCCGATATCGTTCCTGCGTTGTATGGTGTGAACGTCCAATACGATGCAGGAACGATGTCAATGCGATATCGGGGATCGAATAAGCGTGCTATTCAGTGCCCCGATATTGAATGGAGATTGGAGCGGATCGTGCTGTGTAAACGCACAACTACGATGTGAAGTACAACGTCACCCATTCACTCCCATGTTAAAGGATCGTTCCTGGGTTGGGAGGCGGAGAGATCGCACGGACGTTGGATCCTGAAATCGCAACATCTAAACCTCCGATGCGATGCGGGAGAAACGTGCACTAAATGCGCGCTCCCGCGCCATTGAGTTACGATATCGCAACGATATTGAAATGTGTAAACCCACCCTTAGAAAGAAGGAGCATGTCAATTCTTTGCTGAACTTTTGCTAAAGTGGAAACACCTGTGGTATCTCCATTTTCTGTAGAGAAAAAAAAGTGTGTGTGTGTGTGAAAGCTTTTCCCTGATCACATAGGTTTTGATGGAAACCAAAAACTCAGGCTTAGGCGGCCGTCACACGCAACGATTTCTTGCCCGATATCGTTTAAGCGATCTCCTTTTTGATCGCTTAAGCGATATCGGGCAAGATATCGTTGCATGTAATCAAGCGATTTACGATGTTAAATCGCTTGATCGTGACATCGCTGATCTGAGGTCCGGTTCTCAGATCTAGCGATGAACGATGCCACGATCTGCTTCATCGTGGTGTATAACACCACGATGAACGATCTCCCAGCGGCAGAGCCTATGCTGGGAGATGGTAACTATGGTACACGTCGGGTAACTAAGTGACGCGCGGCCCTAGTTACCCGATGTGTACCATAGTAACGAGCGAGATCGCGGCTCCGCATCGCTGGTGAGTCTGTCTGTGTGACATCTCACCAGCGATGTGAGCGATATTGTAAGCGATTGCGCGTGCACGTGATCGCTTACAATATCGCTAAAGATATCTGTGCGTGTGACGGCCCCCTTAGATTAGCATAGATTTACATAAAACCAAGGCAAAACCTGATCTCAAACGCAGCAAAACCTTCCTGTGGGCACATACCCTAACTCCTGTATCTCCTCCTAGAGAATATATACAGAAATGAATAGTTCCTTATCTTTAGTGTATTATCAATGCTCAGGGTTTTTGCATGTACCTGTCACATCCATGTAATGCTTATAGTGCGGTTTTTCTTTGTCCTAGAAATTAGAGCCTTGGTCCTATCTACTATATAATTGTCTAATGGCCACGTCTGTCTGAAGCCGAAATCGTGCGCCGCAGACTGAAGTGGCCAGTATGCAAAAGAGCCGCGCGGTGCAGCTCTCCTCAAAGCCCCCTGTTCCTCCTCTCTGCGCTCCCTGCGGCCCCCCGCTCCACCCCCACATCTTCTGTCCTCCCCACTACCCCCCCCCCTCCGGTGTCACCCCCGCCTGGCATTACCAGGATGCATTGCTGAAGGCTTCAGGAAGAGACTGTGAGGAGCTGGTCATGTGACAGGGCAGGCTAATGAGACTTCACACAGGCTGTGTCACATGACCGGCTCCACAGAGTGAGTGTCTTCCTGGAGCCTTCAGCAGCTGCCATCGGTAATGCCAGGCAGGGGTGACAACGGAGGGGGGAGGACGAAGCACAGGGGGAGATGTAGAGAGGTGCAGGGGGTCAGGTACAGAGACAGGGGCACATAGACTGAGACAGGGGGTGCAAGGGGACAGTCAGAGGCAGGGGGACAGGCACGGGGGTGCAAGGAGACAGGCACAGAAGCAGGGGGCGCAGGGAGACAGGCACAGAGGCGCAAGAAGATAGGCAGAGAGGCACAGGGGGACAGGTATAGAGGCAGGGGGACAGGCACAGAGGCAGGAGGCATAGGGAGACAGGCACAGAGGCGCAAGGGGATAGCCAGAGAGGTGCAGGGGGGCGCAGGGGGACATGCATAGAGGCATGGAAAGAAGCATAAAGCCAGGGGGCGCAGGGGAACAGGCATAGAGACAGTTGGGCGCAGGGAAACAGGCATAGAGGCAGGGGGCACAGACGGAGGAGACCGCGCAGATGGGGGAGACAGGCACAGAGACGAGAGACAGCGCAAACACACCACCCTTCCGATGCGATAACAGGAGAAACAGGAGTGAGGACAAGAGGAGAGGCATAGGAGCGGGAACAGCAATAGCAGTGACAGGAGGAGAGATGGAGGAGCGGGGACACGAGGAGCGGTGACAAGAAAAGCGATGACAAGAGGAGACAAGGAGGAACAGTGACAGGAGGAGACACGGAGAAGCGGTGACAGGAGGAGAGATGGAGGAGCGGGGACAGGAGGAGCGGTGATAGGAGGAGAGATGGAGGAGTGGGGACGGGAGGAGCGGTGACAGGAGGAGAGACGGAGGAGTGGTGGCAGGAGGAGAGACTGCAGGAGGAGCGGTGACAGGAAGAGCTGTGACAGGAGGAGAGACGGAGGAGCGGTGGCAGGAGGAGTGGTGACAGCAGGAGCAGTGACAGGACGAGCGGTGACAGGAAGAGAGACGGAGGAGCGGGAACAGGAGAAGCAGGGACAGGAGGAGACATGGAGGAGCAGGGACAGGAGGAGCAGTGACAGGAGAGACGGAGGAACGGGGACACGAGGAGCGGTGACAGGAGAGATGGAGGACCGGGGACAGGAGGAGAGATGGAGGAATGGGACAGGAAGAGCGGTGACAGGAGTACAGATGGAGGAGCGAGGACAGGGGAGCGGTGACAAGAGAAGAGACGGAGTAGCGGTGACAGAAGGAGCAGAGACAAAAGGAGCAGGGACAGAAGGAGCAGGGACAGGAGGAGAGACGGAGGAGCGGAGGCAGAAGGAGCGGGGACAGGAGGACAGATGGAGGAACAGGGACAGGAGATGAGACGGAGTAGTGGTGACAGGAGGAGTGGGGACAGTAAGAGAGACGAAGAAGCGTAATTGGAAGAGCGGTGACAGGAGGAGAGACGGAGGAGTGGTGACAGCAGGAGCGGTGACAGGACGAGCAGTGACAGGAAGAGAGACGGAGGAGCAGGAACAGGAGAAGCAGGGACAGGAGGAGACATGGAGGAGCGGGGACAGGAGAAGTGACAGGAGGAGAGACGGAGGAGCGGGACACAAGGAGTGGTGACAGGAGGAGAGATGGAGGAGCAGTGACAGGAGGAGAGATGAAGAGCGGGAGAAACAGAGGAGGAGAGAGAGAAGAGGGGGACAGGAGGAGAGATGGAGGACGGGACAGGAGGAGCAGGACAGGAGGAGAGACAGAGGAGCGGTGACAGGAAGAGAGGTGACAGGAGGAGAGACAGAGTAGTGGTGACAGGAGGAGTGGGACAGGAGGAGATACGGAGGAGCAGTGACAGGAAGAGGTGACAGGAGGAGAGACGGAGGAGCGGTGGCAGGAGAGTGGTGACAGCAGGAGCGGTGGCAGACGAACGGTGACGGAAGAGAGACGGAGGAGCGGGACACGAGGAACGGTGACAGGAGGAGAGATGGAGGAGCGGTGACAGGAGGAGAGATGGAAAAGCGGTGACAGGAGCAGGGACAAGAGGAACGATGGAGGAGCGGTGACAAGAGGAGAGACGAAGGCTCGGGGACAGGAGGAGAGATGGAGGAGCGGGACAGGAGGAGCAGTGACAGAAGGAGAGACAGAGGAGCAGTGACAGGAAGAGCGGTGACAGGAGGACAGATGGAGGAGCGAGGACAGGGGGAGCAGTGACATCAGAAGAGACGGAGCAGCGGTGACAGGAGTAGCGGTGACAGAAGGAGCAGAGACAGAAGGAGCAGGGACAGAAGGAGCAGGGACAGAAGGAGCAGAGACAGAAGAAGCAGGGACAGGAGGATAGACGGAGGAGCAGTGACAGGAGGAGCGGGGACAGAAGGACAGATGGAGGAACAGGGACAGGAGGAGAGACAGAGGAGTGGTGACAGGAGAAGTGGGGACAGGAGGAGAGATGGAGTAGTGGTGACAGGAGGAGTGGGGACAGGAGGAGAGACGAAGTAGTGGTGACAGGAGGAGTGGGAACAGGAGGAGAGACGGAGTAGTGGTGACAGGAGGAGTGGGGACAGGAGCAGAGACAGAGGAGAGGTGACAGGAGGAGCAGTGTAGTTCACTCACGTTGACTGAACAAGTTCTGTCAGTCACAGTATGTCAACTACATACATATTCTAGAATACCCGATGTGTTAGAATTGGGCCACCATCTAGTGAGAAATAAAACCACATGCCTTGCTGATGTTTCCGTGTGTTTTATATCTTGGCCATATCAATCTATATATAAGCTGAACTTAAAATGGTTTTAGTGGCACATCCAAAACATCGGCTTCTACTGTGATTGTGCTGCTCTATTAGTTATTGTCTGTGTCCATATTATTTCTATATACACATTTACTATATACATATTTTTTTTTTTTTCTCAGCAAGTTTAGTGTTGAGCAACCACTAATACTACAGAGTGGAAACATTAATTTAAGTAGACAATATGTACATAGTAAATGTGTATATAGAAATAATATGGACATAGACAATGAGTAGAAGCCGATGTTTTGGATGTGCCACTAAAACCATTTTAAGTTCAGCTTATATATAGATTGATATGGCTAAGATATAAAACACATGGAAACATCGGCAAGGCATGTGGTTTTATTTCTCATAGGACCAAGGCTCTAATTTCTAGGACAAAGAAAAACCGCACTATAAGCATTACATGGATGTGACAGGTACATGCATAACCCTGAGCATTGATAATACACTAAAGATAAGGAACTATTCATTTCTGTGTATATTCTGTATATATTCTCTAGGAGGAGATACAGGAGTTAGTAACAATTCTAGTAACAAGGAAAACCCTAGATTTCAAGGGGAAACAGACTATTCACCAGATGTATACAGGTATCTATATACCAATTTAATGTCATACTTTGGATATAAATGTATCCTATAATTCACAATTCTAACGGATATAAAAACAAACCCCAGCAGCTAAAAGAAAGACGGAGAAATTTACAGGACCAAGAAACCCTCTAGTGAGAGGAAGACCTAGAGGTAAGAAGTCACGGAATTGTAGGTTTATGTTCAATCACACAAGATTGGCGGAGACATTTATATACCGTATATATTTTTTAGATACCAGATACGGATATAAAGAACAACAACTAACTAAAGACTGGGATCCAATACAGAAACTGTATATGGAACACATCTAGAAAGAGAATCTGCTCTATATAGGAAAAGGAATGCCCACACACAGGGGCAGAACTACCGTGTTGCAGCTGGTTCAGCTGCACCAGGGCCCGACCGCTAGGGGGCCCCTTCAAGCCTGAAGGGGGGGCCCCCAGCTGACCCCGTAACCAACGTCTGAGGAGAGGAGGGTCAGGCTTCCCTTGCCTGATCCGTCCCTCCTCTCCTCTGCTCCTCCGGCTCCCGGGAACGGCGCGTCTCAGCAGGTAGGAGAGCTGCCACAAGCACTGCGCCGCCGGCTGCCAGCACCAACCCCCCCCCTTGCTCCTCAATATGGCTGCACCACACCAGGGAATCCCCAAGGACCACGGCCCAGCATCCACCACACCAAACCTCCCCGCCCAGGCTGCGCCGCCAGCATCCACCACCACACCATACCCCCCCCCCTCCTCAACATGGCTGCACCAGGTCCGCCACTGCCCACACATTTTAATGTGTCTAATAAACATCCGGTGAACGGTTAACCAGCACAATCTATCCTCATTTTAGTGATATAGTGGAGGGAATACATTAAGCCATTGATAAAGGGTTTGCGTGCGCGGGACTCTACAACTATAGACTTTACAAAAAAGCCGCGTTCTCCGACTCTGAAGTAAATTGCTCGGGTTTCCCGATCATGAACCCAATGGTCAATGTTTGTGCCGAATGTGAAATTGGTGAACATGAAAGTTCCCTCCTCTCTGGTCATGTATTGTCCTATGAAGCTTTCTGTTGTGTCACCAATTACAGAAGAATTTACCTCCCTCTTAGGCCTCGTTCACACATCAGTATTGTCTCCGTGTTCTGCATCAGTGTCTGTGTGCCAAAACACCGATACTGATCACACTGATGTGTGAATAAAGCCTTCATGTTATACTTCCACAATCAGGGGGAGGGCACCGCTAGTATAATAGATTATTAAAGGATCGCTAGGACATCCTATGTTTCTATAGGGAAGAAGAAAGGAGAATCTCATAGAAAGACAATTAAAAAGAAAGAGACAATGCAAATTCAAAAAGACAATACATTGTATTCAATCACAGAAAACTACACAAGAAGTAAAAACAATTAAGATTGTTAACAATTAGCCAAATGCATTTTCCAACACAGATACATTTGGAGAATGACCCCCCAGATCACCTGTACAGAGTTTTCTTATTAAAAGAGCATCTTATAGTCTAGAAAATACAATACGTACTAAAATAATTTCCCTCTCCCATTTAAAGGGCACTGTCAGGTCATTTTTCAGTAGATACTAATATTACCCTTGAATAGTGTCTGGACAGACCTTGTAAAAACATGTAAAATCATTATTGTACCGTTTGTAGTTTCCATGTTATCACCATTGTCAGACTCTGCAGAGAGCTGCTGCATTAGTCCTGTCCCATTATAAGCAGAGACGATTAGTCCTGTGCTGTATAAACTGTCAAGTAATTATGCTCTCCCTCTCAGCAGCTCCCTCCTCCCTCTGTGCAGCTCTCTCCTCCCTCTTGCAGCTCCCTCCTCCCCTCTGGCAGCTCTCTCCTCCCTCTCAGCAGCTCCCTCCTCCCTCTCTGCAGCTCCTCCTCTACTCTGCGCTCCCTCCTCCCTCTCAGCAGCTCCTCTCCTCTCAGCAGCTCCCTCCTCCCTCTCTGCAGCTCCCTCCTCCTCTCTGAGCAGCTCCTCCTCCCTCTCAGCAGCCTCTCCTCCCTTGTGCAGCTCCCTCCTCCCTCTGGCAGCTCCTCTCCTCCCTCTCTGCAGCTCCCTCCTCCCTCTCAGCAGCTCCCTCCTCCCCTCTAGCAGCTCTCTCCTCCCTCTCATGCAGCTCCCTCCTCCCTCTAGCAGCTCCTCTCCCTCTCAGCAGCTCCCTCCTCCCTCTCTGCAGCTCCCTCCTCCCTCTCTGCAGCTCCCTCCTCCCTCTCAGCAGCTCCTCCTCCTCTCTGCAGCTCCCCCTCCCTCTGCAGCTCCCTCCTCCCTCTGAGCAGCTCCCTCCTCCTCTCTGCAGCTCCCTCCTCCCTCTCTGGCAGCTCCCTCCTCCCTCTCAGCAGCTCCCTCCTCCCTCTCTGGCAGCTCCTCCTCCCTCTCTGCAGCTCCCTCCTCCCTCTGAGCAGCTCCCTCCTCCCTCTCTCAGCTCCCTCCTCCCTCTCTGGCAGCTCTCTCCTCCCTCTCTGCAGCTCCCTCCTCCCTCTGAGCAGCTCCCTCCTCCCTCTAGCAGCTCCCTCCTCCCTCTCTGCAGCCCTCCTCCCTCTCTGCAGCTCCCTCCTCCCTCTCTGCAGCTCCTCCTCCCTCTCGCAGCTCCCTCCTCCCTCTAGCAGCTCCCTCCTCCCTCTGAGCAGCTCCTCCTCCCTCTGAGCAGCTCCTCCTCCCTCTCGGCAACTCCCTCCTCCCTCTCTGAGCTCCCTCTCCCTCTCGGCAGCTCCCTCCTCCCTCTCTGCAGCTCCCTCCTCCCTCTCTGCAGCTCCCTCCTCCCTCTCGCAGCTCTCTCCTCCCTTTGCTAACAGTGCTGGTCAGGTTTCACTTACAGGAGGTCTGTTCTGTTGATATCACCATGGAGGGAGAGATCTAATGCAAGTCTGCCTGATCTAGACTCCATTTGTTTCTGTAAGCAGGAATCACTGTTGTGACAGTTTCTGTGTTGTAGTTTACCTCTTGTGATGCTGCAAAAAGAGCAGAGAGGAGAATACAGCCCCCCACCACTGATCTCCTGTGCTGTGATGTGACATGCATATTCATCCTATGGGGAGTGGACAGCAGAGAACTAAGTGGATCATTCACTGTGAGTGACAGATGGAATGATTCTCTTTATCTGAAGTTTACAGAAGATAGGAGGGAAATATAAATAAAAGAAATACATCAATAGAGAGAGCTTAGAGGGAGGGATTAGAAAATATTATCAGTTACATGTGGATTTTTGACCTGACAGTTTTCCTTTAATTATACGACTATCTTAAGTTTTTTTTATACAATTTATCCGCACAATATATAATTTCTCCTAGTGCGACTTATTTTTGATGGTAACAAAACATGAATTTCCAGTAATTATTTTATCACATTTTAGTCATGATAATGGCTACTGCCTGTGTGAGTTCTCTGATGCCTGACAAGATATGATTTCTGTACAAAACATTTCCCACATTCTGAACATGAAAAAAGCTTCTCCCCTGTGTGAGTTCTCTGGTGAATAACAAGATCTGATTTCTTACAAAACATTTCCCACATTCTGAACATGAAAAAGGCTTCTCGCCTGTGTGACCTCTCTGGTGAATAATAAAATCTGATTTATATGTAAAACATTTCTCACATTCTGAACATGAAAAAGGCTTCTCCCTGTGTGAGTTTTCTGATGTCTAACAAGATATGATTTATTTGAAAAACATTTCCCACATTCTAAACATGAAAAAGGCTTCTCATCGGTGTGAGTTGTCTGGTGTATAACAAGATGTGATTTATCTGCAAAACATTTCCCACATTCTGAACATGAAAAAGGCTTCTCATCGTTGTGAGTTCTCTGGTGTTTAACAAGAACTGATTTACCTGCAAAACATTTCCCACATTCTGAACATGAAAAAGGCTTCTCCCCTGTGTGAGTTCTCTGGTGAATAACAAGATGTGATTTATATGTAAAACATTTCCCACATTCTGTACATGAAAAAGGCTTCCCTGTGTGAGTTCTCTGGTGTATAACAATATATGATTTATCTGCAAAACATTTCCCACATTCTGAACATGAAAAAGGCTTCTCCCCTGTGTGACTTCTCTGGTGTTTAACAAGATGTGATTTATCTACAAAACATTTCCCACATTCTGAACATGAAAAAGGCTTCTCTCCTGTGTGACTTCTCTGGTGTTTAACAAGATGTGATTTATCTACAAAACATTTCCCACATTCTGAACACGAAAAAGGCTTCTCCCCTGTGTGACTTCTCTGGTGTTTAATAAGAAGTGTTGTATCTACAAAACATTTACCACAATCTGAACATGAAAAAGGCTTCTCTCCTGTGTGACTTCTTAAGTGTATAACAAGTCGTGATTTATCTGCAAAACATTTCCCACATTCTGAACATGAAAAAGGCTTCTCCCCTGTGTGACATCTCTGATGTCTAACAAAAAATGATTTATGTGTAAAACATTTCCCACATTCTGAACATGAATATGGCTTCTTCCCAGTATGATTTCTCTCATTACTAACAAGATCTGATTTCTGGTTAAAATGTTTCCCACACTTGGAACAAGAAAATCTAGTTTTCTCTGTGTGAATTTTTTGATGTTTAACAAAAGATGTTTCGCGGGGAAAACTATTTCCATATTCTGAAGGTGAAAGTGGCTTCTTTGCTGTAAAATCAGTTTGTTTTTTAATGCCTCTTTTGTGACTTTTATTCTTCTTAGTAGTCTGTAATGATTCAGAAGATAGGACCTGTTTCATAGGATCAGATGATAGATCTTTGCTGTGAAGGGATGATGGGATATCTGGAGTAATGACATTCACATCAATTTTATCCTGTGTGGTTTCTAGTTCATCTGATTTATAAATTGAAGATGTCAGTTCTCCTTCTGATCTCCTGGTACGGTCATCTGAGAAGAATACATACAATTATTATTTTTGAATAACATATACCCAAAATTAATATTTTAGAAAATTTCTACTTAAAATGTATGTCTTCAACCTAGGGTCCCGGTTAGAAAACCATAACCTCAGCCTAGGAATTTAGGTTCTGGCTATCAGGCTAAAATTGTGTCATCATACTCTGCATGGCCTCAGTCTAGTAGCTTCAGGTCCGACTAGAGTAGCACCAAAACTGGAAGATATTGTGCAGGAGTTCAACCTAGGATCCTAGGATTCGGCTGGATGAAACCCAGGTAGGGACAATTCGGTCACTTATCTACAGATTTGCTGTGCTCAGTCAGCATCCTAAGCTTGCCGCTACTCCTTTCTCAGAGGGTGCCCACCGAAAAATGGGTGCTACTCGATTGGTGTAGTTGGCGGTGGAAACCCTGAATATTTTGAGCCAGCAGAATGGTGAGACTCCGTTGCCTGTTACATTGTGTATTTTGCTTGATATGTATTATATGTCTTTGACTGTTGGAGATACAATAAAGTCTCACCATTGTGTGGTGCCTTCACCCTGTATTGTCTGAGTAGTGTTCCCCCCATGGTTAAGGAGTTCAGGCGATCATTTGTGATGAGCTCTAGTCCATTCAGTCTTTCTAATGGTGGTCGGGCCAGCGGACAAGAGCACCCACTGACCCCCGTATCTCCACAGAGGAGAGCACCCACTGATGTCCGTGTCTCCAGTCATCATGGAGGTGGCACGTTGTGGAAGCCAAGGTAGCAAGGAGCAGAATGTAGGGGGTCAGGGGAGCCTACTCTGGCCCCGATACTAGGGTCATTGGCTCGCCCTGATCTCAAAGATACCTCTGAAGGTGAGGAGGTTCGAGCCACCGACCTAAATCCCTGATTCCTGAGAAGCCCTAGGCATAAGCCCCTGCCTCCACCCACGGACAAGGAACCCAGCAACTTCTAATGAAGAATATTACAGCAGCTCAGGATCAGCTTCTGCTCATTGCAGGTCACAGTCCAAAAGTGAACTGAATCAGCAACATTAGGTGGCTGTCAGCTGATCCATTTAAGGCCGAGGGTGGGGAGCAACCAGCCCAGACACACCCCTCAGCTTACCTAAGCATTCACACACACACACACCTGCTACTACATGCTCCGCTCATTAGCCTCATCAACTCACACTGAGCAAGAAAAAAAAGGCTTCATTTAAACCACAGCAGCAGCACTTCCATACTGCAAGGCAGTCAATACGTGACAGGAGGGAAGAGGATTGCAGTGGCTCCTGTGAAGCTCTAGTGAACTCCATGCCCAAGAGAGTTAAGGCCACCCTTGAAAATAATGGTGGCCACACAAAATATTGGAACTATGGGCACAATTTTGCTGTATTGACTTGGGCTGGCTTCACAGCACGGCAAGATCCGGTTCGGGGCTGTCAGGCATGAACCTGACAGCCCCGGACCGGATCAGCACACAGAACCGGAGGGCCAAATGTGCCCTCCAGTTCTGTGTGCAGCCAGTTGGCTGTAATTGCAGCCGCAACTGCTGACTTTTCAAGACCGCGGCTAGCTCCCTGCTAACCTGAAACAACAGTAGCGTGCAGCCGCCGGTATCCGCTTCCCGGATTCGCCCGGATCGGGGCAATCCGGCCCCATAGGCCCCCATGTTAGGGAGAAACATATTGCCCCGGATTCGGGAGAATCCGGGACAATCCGGGCGAATCCAGGATCCGGCTTTTTGGGGTGATTTTTCTCCCCGGACACAAACGTTGCAAGCAACATTTTTGTGTCCGGTGAGGATAATCCGAATTCTCCCGGATTCGACCGCAGAGATGAAACCAGATGGCAGAGAGCTGCCATCCAGCTCCATCCGGCCCCATAGGCTACTATAGGGCCAAAAACCGGTCCGGTGCTGTCTGGTTTACACCGGACAGCCCCGGTCCAGACCTTACCGTGGTGTGAAGCCAGCCTTAGAGGTATATTCAGTTTTGTTGTCAGCGGTTTAGACATTAATGACTGTGTGACTTTCTGTCACGCTTGGACTAAGGGGGATGTCCAGCTACCATGCGTGACAGTGATACATGGACCAACGATGTCTGGTGCACACACAAAACAACAGACTGGAAGGAAACTGGGGGGACAAATACAGCAGAGGGCCCTGCTTATAGGGAACGGGGGAGAGGTGACCTCCTGCACTCACCTACAGCTGTGCCCTGATCTCCCTACCATCCGTATACGAGTTCTTTCAACTTGTCGCTGAGCAGGATACCTAGGCTCTTGCTGGCTCTGAAGTTAACCCTCAACAGGGAAAGGCCGGTGGAGCAATAGTTCCAACCACTGCAATAAACAAGGCAAGAGGGAAGGGGACACAGACAGGAACAAAGGCAACTTTAGGCCTGCCGCCACGCTCCTTGACAGCAGGCGGCTAAGCAGTAGACAACTCTCCAGAGAGCTTCCTTCTCCTCAGGAAGCTTGGCCAAGAATGGGGTCAATCACCAGCAAAGCATGCTGGAACCATGCGACCATATAAAGGGGATGGGAGTATTCACAAAGTATCCACACCTGATAAGGAAACTAAGAAGTCTTCAACCAGCAGAGAACTGACATTAATTCCTGCATTGCCAAAGGAAAGAAACACATTTAGAATAGTGTCTCAATATAAAGATGAGACAGAGGTAGCAAACCAGTCACAAGTCTCCCACGTAAGAGAGAGACCACTGTGATAGTTACTGGTGATGGGCGAACAGCTCTTTTTTCCCAGGTTTGTGTCTGGGGTTTCTCAGGTAAAGCAAGGAAAGAGTTAACTCCGCTGATATACTTACTGGGTCCTTGTTCTTTCTGCCGGGTGTGAGGGACCCAGAACAGATGGAAGAGATCCCAGAATCAGAGAGAAAGAACGGAGAAAGAAACTCACCAGGGAGTTCACTCAATGTGGGGAAGAGAGTAACCAGAGAGAACCGTGTACCGGGGCCCGCACCTGTGAGTTCTTTAAGGCTCACAGACAATCCGAAGAACAGGGGTATCTTTATATGCGCCTCTGACTCCCAAAGATCCCAGAAAGAGGGGAGCCAGGAGTAGCAGGACACTGCAAGGAGCCCAAAAGAAGGTTCACCTGATGGGCACAAGGGAGGGGAGAACAAGGAACAGCAGGAGGTCAGACTTCACCGCCACTGGGAGGCAAAGGACGAAGGAACAGGAACGGCATACAGGGAGGGATCCATCTACAAATCAGAAATTCCACTTGCAGCACCCGTAGCATTTGTCGTGGTAACATCTACTGCACTGAAATACTGTATTGATGATGAAAGTTTTCCAGTAAAGTAACCGGTGAAGTGAATTGCCGACTCTGCTGCATCTTTTCTTGCATGAACTATTTCCTTACAGAATCGCTGCCCCGGCGGTCCAGTCCTGCCTGCGGAACATTGCCGCAATACCATCGATCACCGGAGGACTGTAGCAGCGCTAGTGAGCATCACCAGATTCTGCAGGTGGCGTCACAAACTTGTATATACTTTATTTTTCCCTTTATTCATTCACCACCAGGGTCACAGCCTTAGGCAGCCACTCGTGACATCCCAGACCAAGCCTGAGAGCTGAGTACCCGGCCCTGGGTGCGTCATAAACAATCACTTCTATAGAGGGAGTCACCGAGGGTTATCATTTACACAATGGAGTCACACACACATGGGGTTTTCCTCTGCTTTGTCTTTCTGCCATTCTGTCACATTAAAGGCAACCTGACCCCTCCAAATCTCCCCCGACCCTATTAATACCTGTCCCTGCACCATTACATATCATTAGCAGCGCTCCTTTTCTATAAAAAAAATGCGTTCTGTAACATTGCATAAATCACCATTATACACTTACATATCAGCGACTTCTTGGCTCTGAATAAGTCTCACCGGGCGTTCCCCGTGAGACTCTAAACCCTCCTTAGCTGCTCATTATCACGCCCCGATGGGCGTGATAAGTAATCCTAGTCCTCCTCGCCCGGCTGTAGGGGCGTAATAGCCGCTGTGACGATATTTGCGTCACATCCGGTCTTTATGACGTCGGTACACCCTCTAGGTGTACGCCGACCTCACCATGCGCATGTGCGGCTTTAGATTTACACCTAAAGGGTGTACACACGTCACAAAGACCGGATGTGATGCAAATAGCATCACACCAGCTATTACGCCCCTACAGCAGGGCGAGGAGGACTGGAGAGTTGACTACTGCTAAGCCGACTGCTGCAAAGGAGCGAGGCAGCAGGCATGAATTTGCTGTGTTGTTTCCCTGTCTGTCTCCCCTTCCCTCTTGTCTTCTTTATTGCAGTGATTGGGACTAGCGCTACCTCCGGCCTTTCTCTATTTAGGGCTAACATCAGGGCCAGCGAGTGCCTAGGTATCCTGTTCGGCGACAAATTGAAGGAACTTGTATAGGGACAGTAATGAGATCAGGGCACGGCCACAGGTGAGTGCAGGAGGTCACCTCTCCCCTGTTCCGTATGAACATGGCCCTATGTGAATCTGTGACTTCTCTGCATTCAGTGGTCACTACTCACCTGGGCGGTGATCTGTAGGGATCTCCTCTGTCCTCCGCTCATCACCCCTCACATAGGTCTCTGGAGGATTAATATGGGGCAGATCTTCACCCTGAAACAAAGATTATAAAGTCACAGACAGATGGAGAAGTCCCATCTATGATCAGCTGTAATCTGCCATCTCCACCGTTCTCATTACACAAGTATAACACATCTAATAGTGGAGGAGAAAACAAGACTGAGACAAGATCTTCACAGCCGTCTACACATCATAGGGAGATCTCATCACACCTTCTCTCCATCTACCTGATGATCCGGAGGAACATCGGGATCTTCTTCTTTACAGTCCTGTGGGAGAAGAGGACGGGGACATCTCTCTGGTGTTGTCCTCTTACTGGATAGACCTGGAGGAGACACATACAGGACTGAATTCATTCTTTACATACAGATCATTATAGGCCGTGTGGATTTAGTCCTGTCTATTACCTGCTGATGTGAGGGGATCCTCCATCATGACCATGTCCTTGTACAGATCTCTGTGTCCTTCTAAATACTCCCACTCCTCCATGGAGAAATAGACGGCGACGTCCTGACATCTTATAGGAACCTGACACATACAATGATAGCGCGGTCATCATTCCCCCATCCCTTCATAGCGTTACTGTATAATGTCCCAGCAGCAGCATTCCCAGCAGTGTCACCTCTCCAGTCAGCAGCTCCATCATCTTGTAGGTGAGTTCTCGGATCTTCTGCTCATTGATGTCCTCATGTATCAGGGGGTGAGGTGGAGGCCCCGTGATTGGGCTCAGGGCTCTTCCCTCACACTGTACAGGCTCCTGACAGCACAGATCACTCCAGCTCTTCTTCACCACTGTGTAATCCTGGTTATGGAGAGGAGACACATTAATAAATCTCCAGTCTCCAGACATTTCCAGAGTCCTCACCTCTCCTGTCCTCTGTTCTTCTGTCCATAGATAAGAATGATGTGATGTGACATCTCTCACCTCTCCAGTAACAAGGAAGAGGATCTCTAGGGTGAGGGGTAAGATCCTCTCCGCCATCTTGTCCCTGTCCAGATCCATCCTTGATGGTCAATCAGGAGAATTCTCTTCTATAGAAGATGTGAGAGGATCCGATATTGTAGAGACCTGAATGGGGGAAGATGAGCTCCGGTTTCTCCCGCAGGTTCAGCTCTGCAGATACTGAGCTCAGTACTGACTAATGCCGCACAGCAGATATATGGCTGCTGTGTGTACAGGACCTGTGATGATGTCACATGGGGGAGGAGTCAGGGGTCACATGATCAGCCGAGTGTGTACGAGTGTACGGAGCGGAGCCGAGTGTGTACGAGGTGTACGGAGCGGAGCCGAGTGTGTACGAGGTGTACGGAGCGGAGCCGAGTGTGTGCGAGGTGTACGGAGTGGAGCCGAGTGTGTGCGAGGTGTACGGAGCGGAGCCGAGTGTGTGCGAGGTGTACGGAGTGGAGCCGAGTGTGTGCGAGGTGTACGGAGCGGAGCCGAGTGTGTACGAGGTGTACGGAGCGGAGCCGAGTGTGTACGAGGTGTACGGAGCGGAGCCGAGTGTGTGCGAGGTGTACGGAGTGGAGCCGAGTGTGTGCGAGGTGTACGGAGCGGAGCCGAGTGTGTGCGAGTTGTGCGGAGCGGAGCCGAGTGTGTGCGAGGTGTACGGAGCAAAGCCGAGTGTGTACGAGGTGTACGGAGCGGAGCCGAGTCTGTACGAGGTGTACGGAGCGAGAGCCGAGTGTGTACAAGGTGTACGGAGCGGAGCCGAGTGTGTACGAGGTATACGGAGCGGAGCCGAGTGTGTACGAGGTATACGGAGCAGAGCCGAGTGTGTACGAGGTGTACGGAGCAGAGCCGAGTGTGTACGAGGTGTACGGAGTGGAGCCGAGTGTGTACGAGGTGTACGGAGCGGAGCCGAGTGTGTACGAGGTGTACGGAGCGGAGCCGAGTGTGTGCGAGGTGTACGGAGTGGAGCCGAGTGTGTGCGAGGTGTACGGAGCGGAGCCGAGTGTGTACGAGGTGTACGGAGCGGAGCCGAGTGTGTACAAGGTGTACGGAGCGGAGCCGAGTGTGTACGAGGTGTACGGAGCGGAGCCGAGTGTGTGCGAGGTGTACGGAGTGGAGCCGAGTGTGTGCGAGGTGTACGGAGCGGAGCCGAGTGTGTGCGAGTTGTGCGGAGCGGAGCCGAGTGTGTGCGAGGTGTACGGAGCAAAGCCGAGTGTGTACGAGGTGTACGGAGCGGAGCCGAGTCTGTACGAGGTGTACGGAGCGGAGCCGAGTGTGTACAAGGTGTACGGAGCGGAGCCGAGTGTGTACGAGGTATACGGAGCGGAGCCGAGTGTGTACGAGGTATACGGAGCAGAGCCGAGTGTGTACGAGGTGTACGGAGCAGAGCCGAGTGTGTACGAGGTGTACGGAGTGGAGCCGAGTGTGTACGAGGTGTACAGAGCGGAGCCGAGTGTGTACGAGGTGTACGGAGCGGAGCCGAGTGTGTACGAGGTGTACGGACCAGAACCGAGTGTGTACGAGGTGTACGGAGCGGAGCCGAGTGTGTACGAGGTGTACGGACCAGAACCGAGTGTGTACGAGGTGTACGGAGCGGAGCCGAGTGTGTACGAGGTGTACGGACCAGAACCGAGTGTGTACGAGGTGTACGGAGCGGAGCTGAGTGTGTACGAGGTGTACGGAGCAGAGCCGAGTGTGTACGAGGTGTACGGAGCAGAGCCGAGTGTGTACGAGGTGTACGGAGCGGAGCCGAGTGTGTACGAGGTGTACGGAGCGGAGCAGAGTGTGTTCAAGGTGTACGGAGCAGAGCCGAGTGTGTACGAGGTGTACGGAGCAAAGCCGAGTGTGTACGAGGTGTACGGAGCGGAGCCGAGTGTGTACGAGGTGTACAGAGCAGAGCCGAATGTGTACGAGGTGTACGGAGCGGAGCAGAGTGTGTTCAAGGTGTACGGAGCAGAGCCGAGTGTGTACGAGGTGTACGGAGCGGAGCCGAGTGTGTACGAGGTGTACGGGAGCGGAGCCGAGTGTGTACGAGGTGTACAGAGCAGAGCCGAGTGTGTACGAGGTGTACGGAGCGGAGCAGAGTGTGTTCAAGGTGTACGGAGCAGAGCCGAGAGTGTACAAGGTGTACGGAGCAGAGCCGAGTGTGTATGAGGTGTACGGAGCCGAGTGTGTACGAGGTGTACGGAGCAGAGCCGAGTGTGTACGAGGTGTACGGAGCAGAGCCGAGTGTGTACAAGGTGTACGGAGCGGAGCCGAGTGTGTACGAGGTGTACGGAGCGGAGCCGAGTGTGTACGAGGTGTACGAAGGAGAGCCGAGTGTGTTCAAGGTGTACGGAGCAGAGCCGAGTGAGTACGAGGTGTACGGAGCAGAGCCGAGTGTGTACGAGGTGTACGGAGCGAGCCGAGTGTGTACGAGGTGTACAGAGCAGAGCCGAGTGTGTACGAGGTGTACGGAGCGGAGCCGAGTGTGTATGAGGTGTACGGAGCGGAGCCGAGTGTATAAGAGGTGTACGGAGCGGAGCCGAGTGTGTACGAGATGTACAGAGCGGAGCCGAGTGTGTACAAGGTGTATGGAGCGAACCGAGTGTGTATGAGGTGTACGGAGCGGAGCTGAGTGTGTACGAGGTATACAGAGCGGAGCCGAGTGTGTATGAGGTGTACAGAGCAGAGCCGAGTGTGTACGAGGTGTACGGAGTGGAGCCGAGTGTGTACGAGGTGTACGGAGCGGAGCCGAGTGTGTACGAGGTGTACAGAGCAGAGCCGAGTGTGTACGAGGTGTACGGAGCGGAGCAGAGTGTGTACGAGGTGTACGGAGCGGAGCCGAGTGTGTACGAGGTGTACAGAGCGGAGCCGAGTGTGTATGAGGTGTACGGAGTGGAGCCGAGTGTGTACGAGGTGTACGGAGCGGATTCGAGTGTGTACGAGGTGTACGGAGCGGAGCCGAGTGGTGTTGATGAGGTGTACGGAGCGGAGCCGAGAGTATAAGAGGTGTACGGAGCGGAGCCGAGTGTGTACGAGATGTACAGAGCGGAGCCGAGTGTGTACAAGGTGTATGGAGCGAACCGAGTGTGTATGAGGTGTACGGAGCGGAGCTGAGTGTATACGAGGTATACAGAGCGGAGCCGAGTGTGTACGAGGTGTACAGAGCAGAGCCGAGTGTGTACGAGGTGTATGGAGCGGTACTGAGTGTGTACAAAGTGTATGGAGCTGAGCCGAGTGTGTACGAGGTGTATGGAGCAGAGCCGAGTGTGTACGAAGTGTACAGAGCAGAACCTAGTGTGTACAATGTGTACGGAGCAGTGCCAAGTGTGTACGATATGTATGGAGTGGAGTCAAGCACATACGAGGCAAATGGAGCCAAGCCAAGTGTGTAAGAGGTGTGTGGAGCATATCCAAGTATGTACGAGGTGTACGGAGTGTAGCCAAGTGTGGCGCCCCTGCGACCAGGTGGCCACAAGAGGGAAGTGCAGCCAGGTAAGCAAGGTTGAAAACACACCCACACCGCACAAACACCGACCCTACATCTAGGACTGTAGGATAGGCAAGGGGTGGCGGGTGTAGCACAGTGGGTGTAACGTAGGAGGACACTGACAAGGTGGGTGCAGTGACCTAAACAAAACCCAGGAGCACAACACACAAGGTTAGACTAGAGCAGACGGAGAAAGAACAGGAGAACAGGAGTTGCAAAGCTGCAGCAGAGTGATAACAGCAGAGAGACCAAAGAGTGAGACTTCCCAGACAGTTTCAGACTCACTGGAGGCGCAGAATCCTGTGAGGCACAGACCCCTGGAGAGAAAGCCCGCTCCACAGCCTGGAAGCGAAGGGAAGGGGAAAGACTGGAAAGAGACTCCACAGCTAAGGATGGTGGGAGGACAAGGGCCCGGCAGCCTGAGACCTGTGCTGCACGGAGGAACCCTTAGGACATTGACAGACAGAAGGAGCCTGGTGTGCCCAAAGACAGCAACCTGGGACACTGGAGGGCTAGACCGACACCAGGGAGCCGGTTCTGATGAGGTGACTGGGGATTCTATACCCTAATCACGAGACACACCGGTGGGGGGCAGTGACTTTACGTGCTGCAGCCTAACTTACCACTACGGCAGAGGAACACAGTTGTCACAATAGGACTGGTGACCCTGGCTGTAAGGGAAAATTCTTCACCCGTGAGTCCGAGACAGCCAGACCAAACCCGTGAGTAAGGTACTACGTGGAAGTTGAGAGAAGGGCCTGAAAGGACTTTGAGGGAGCAACACAGAAAAGCTATCTGAGCTGCACAGTGTGGGTAACCGGAAGCAGTGCTGAAGTGTAAAGTGTTAACTGGAAAAAACTGTAACTGGAAAGAACTGTGACCCCTTGTAACTACTGCTTAAGACTGAGTAAAGTACCCTGCGAGCTCATCCGTGTGTGGAAATTGGATTACTTTCACTCCTGCTTGAAACTGCTTTGTTTTCAGCACTAAGACACCCAGCGCTGTGGAAAGCTGCAGCAGCAAATGTTGCAATTGAATCCCACCTGAGGAGCTACAGATGGTCGTCAGTGCATACTGGCTGGAGGAGCTGAAGCTTGGAAGTAAATGATTTGTACCCAGCACAATCCCTCAGCAGGCCCATCCACAACCACTACTCCTACCCGAGGAGGGCTTACCATCCACGCTGCCCCAAGTCACCATCCCCAGCAGGAATACGGCAGTGGTGGTTCTATTAACCATATACCTCGGGGTGGCGTCACGACAAATCCCCTGTAAATATCCCTTTTTGGACTGATCCCACGCCACGGGTCTGGGTCACGACTACCGTGATATCACCAGTGAGACAGCACTGGCCCGGCTTCCGAGTACCCCATAGCCTTCAGTCACCAGGAGATATATGCTACATGTCGTCAGCCTAGGGGCTATTGCTCTCTCAGTAGGTGCCCACCAAAACTGGGGTGCTGCTGGACTGGGGTACTTGGCCCCGAAGGCGTGAATATTCTAATCCTTGGTGAGTCAGCAGAAGGGTGATACTCTGTTACATTGTGTGTTTTCCCTGGTTATGTGTTATATGTTTTTGACTGTTGTGGATCCAATAAAGCCTTATCATTGTGTGGTTCCCTGACCCTGTGTTGTCTGAGTAGTGTTCCGCCCACGGTTAAGGAGATTGGACGTTCAGTGGGATGAGGCCTGGTCCATATCGTCGTCGTCGTTATTTATGTACTCGTCCTTGTTCTGCCCTTCCACGTGTTAAGCGCCATGGAACCAATGGCGCTATAGAAATAAATAATAATAATAATAATAATAATATGGTCTTTCTAAAGGCGGCCAGGCCAGCAGACGAGAGCACCCACTGATCCCCGTGCCTCCACAGTTAGTATCCTGATTTATAGATTCATTGTACTCAAATTTCTGTCTTCTACTGTACAATAGACAAAGAGGGAAGACTAGTAGCGATCCAGGGGCTGGCTGGAGCCTCTATACCCGGGTGGCAGATTTCCATTGCCGGCCCCGACTTGAGGAGCGGGGGGGGGAGGGGTTGTGCTGTCAGCCTGACTTGAGGACCGGGGGGTGGGTTTGCTGTCAGCCTGACTTGAGGACCGGGGGGGGGGGGGGGGGTTGCTGTCAGCCAGCCACAGCCCTTACCTCATCCCGGACCTCCAGCGTCATGTGCTATCGCCGCGCCGGCCGGACTCCCGACTCCCGCGGCCCGTTTCTGTAGGGGGCGGCCCGAAATGTGGACTATACCACCAGCCCAGGGGGCACCTGCCCCCCTGCCACCTGGGCCAGCCCGCCCCTGTAGCGATCCATTGCCAAATATTCACTAAGGAATTTTTACTTATATCTACAGAAGTGTTCAAAATAATAGCAGTCCAATAGGACTAACCAGATTATTCACTGTTTGTGTATAAATTATATCACCACATGTCAAACAATTTACCAGTTGTTGTAGTAGATTCTTAGAAAACAACAGACTCCGCATTCAGGATCTGCAGGTTTTTGAGTCTGTGTATCTGAATAACTAACTGAAAGGGGGCGTGTTCACAATAATAGCAGTGTGGAGTTCAATTAGTGCGGTCAATCATTCTGTGAAGTAACAGGTGGCTCTTATTTAAGGGTGAAGCAGCACATGTTGTTTCTGGATTTCTTCTTGAAAGGGTACCGTTACACGGCACGACATCATTCACGACATCGCTCAAAAGTGACGTGTTTAATGATGTTGAAATGACATTGTTAGTGAGTTGTTGCGAGTAACCGAACGATTCAACTACAATAATTAATCAAGTTGGAGTTGACGGGTTTATGAACATGTTCTCAAACCTGACGATCTCAACTCAACCAACCTGCTGCATAGTTGTGTGTGACGCTGCGATAACGGTGTCGTGGACGACTTCGCCCATTCACAGCAATGAGCAGGGATCGTTCACGGGTTTAGCAAACGATACCTGCTCACAACATCGTTGGTGCGTTTTCCACGATATCTAGACGCGTGACATCTCACCTGCGATGTTGAAATGATGTTGTGTCCGTAGAGAATAATCCGTATTCTCCCGGATTGTCCCAGAGTGATGAAACCGGGTGGCAGAGAGCTGCCATCCGGCTCCATCCAGCCCCATAGGCTGCTATGGGGCCAAAAACCGGTCCGGGGCTGTCTGGTTTACACCGGACAGTCCCGAATCAAAAAAAACCGTGGTGTGAAGCCAGCCTGAAATATCCATTGCACCTAGCAGGAGGCTGCCAGCTCCACTGAGAGGCAACACAAGTGTCTAAACACCGGTGGGGCGGTTGCCGTGATGATGGGTCCCAGACAACTGCCTGGCACTTGTTGGCTGGGGCTCCGGCTGTGGGCGGTGCAGCGGTAGCAGCACAAGTGTCCGGCGCCATTCGGTGCGTGGCACGTGACCAGTGACACGAATTGGGTCACACTTCACGTGATCAGTGACACAGTACTTGTCACTTCCGGTCCGTGGTGACACCCGGTCACGTGATGACGCTGGAGGTGTCACTTCCGGTATCGGAAGAAGCATCATTCTGGCGGTCCATGTTAGGAAACAACAGCCCAGCCTTATTATCCCCCTGATGAAGTGGCCATAGGACCCCCTAGGCCAAGAAACGTCATAGGGGCTCACCTACCCGGGTCTCCCCTGCTCTATATACTTCTCCATGGATACTGGTGGTATGGGTAATGAATGCATGAGTCTGGTATATACATATGTTAACCTTTGTTGCTGTATATGCACTGTGATAGGCACTTTAGAATTGGCACCTTATTAGCAAATTTTATGAGGAATTCATGTGTACTGTGCTATGTGTGATGTATATGCTGCTATAATAATGTGACATGATCACAATTTGATACGCAATAATTGGACTTGTACAGTCATTGTGAATATTGATGGTGCTGCTACTTGTGATAAGGTGACCATAATCTCTCTTTTTGCTGTGCAATAAATATACATATGAATTTTTGTGCATTGCAAAGATGAATGTAACCTAAAATGACTGTGACTCTGTAATATATTGACCCATGCCTGTATCTAATTGGGGTTGGACACGTTGCACCACCACCTCCCCTGAGCTTGTCATTGATGGTGTATAAATAAATCTGCACCTAATTTGAAGCCTTGACTCTTTTCTCATGTTTATGTTTAAACTGAGTAGCTTCACAGAGGCCTCTAATCAGGGGTTAGCCCCTGTTGTTTGTACAAGACAATTCTTGTTTTAGCTACTGTAGATATCAAATAAAAATACCTTAGGGCGCCCTCACACTGGCGTTCCCCTCCGCAGCGTTCTGCGGAGGGGAATCACCATGTGACCGCAGCGGCCGCCAGCTCCTATCTTTAGAATGGGAGCGCACGGTGCTGCGCTTGACTCACTCCCGCCCACACCAGGGACGCAACATGTTGCATTTTGGTGCGGGCGGGAGTGTGTGATTTGTGCACAGGCATCCGCCTGCGCACAGATCACATATGGGAGTGAATGGGTGCGCACGGTCCTGCGCTGTCAAGCGCAGCACTGTGCGCTCCCATTCTAAAGATAGGAGCTGGCGGCCGCTGCGGTCACATGGTGATTCCCCTCCGCAGAACGCTGCGGAGGGGAACGCCAGTGTGAAGGCGCCCTTAGTGAGTATTTTGCATTGGATCGCTACTAGTCTTCCCACTTTGTCTATTGGAGAAGACAGAAATCCGAATAGAATTTATCTATGAATCAGGACACTAACTGTGGAGACAGGGGGGTCAGTTTGTGCTCTCATCTGCTGGTCAGGCGCTTTTAGAAAGACCATATGCACTAGGGTTCATCCCACTGAACACCCAAACTCCTTACCAGTGGGCATAACACTACTCAGACAACGCAGGGTGAGGGAACCACACATTGGTTAGTCTTTTTTGGATCCCCAACAGTCAAAGTCACATAACACATACCCAACGAGTACACGCAATGTAACAGGTAACATAATCTCACCCTTCTGCTAACTCACAAGGGATTAGAATATTTGTGCCTTCAGGGCTTTCAGGGTCTATTATCTTAATCCAACAGCACCCTGCTTTTGGCGGGCACCCACCGAGAGAGTAATAGCAGCGAGTTTAGGAAGCTGACCGAGCATACCAAAGTCTGTAGTCAGGTGACAGAACTGTCCTAACCTGAGTATCATCCAGCCGAATCCTAAGATCCTAGGCTGAACTCCTGTCTAATATGATCCAGTGTTATGATCTAGCCAAGACTGAAATTCCTTGACTGCAATCATGTAGAATATGAATACGCAATGTGATGCTGGCAGCCGGAACCATAGCTCTTAGGCTGAAGTTCTATAAAATATGAAGACATGATGTGGTCCTGACAGACGGAATGAAAGCCCCTAGGCTGATGACATCTGACATATATCTCCTGGGGATTGAAGCAAGTCTTTTTTATATCCCGTGCCTTAGGGTAGAATGTATTCTTACAGAATAAGTGGGAAAAAGCTTTTCTCTTATTGATTGGCAGTTCAACCCAATATTAAAATGATGTAGACAGAAGGGAGCTGAGGCAATTTACATTTAGTTTGTAATCCACACACTAAGACAATGGAGGAACCGAGCAGTCTGATAACAAACATGAGTTGATATTAACCCATGACACTGTAATGGCAAATCGCCAGATTCTTATCAGGTTAATGGACGGAGGAATAACAGACACCAAGTCTTAGATTGCAATATCAAAGTATTCCTAAGGGGAGGTGCCCCAACAGGTTCATTATATAGACAGATGCTGATGCATAAGTTAATAGTCATTGGTTACATTCTTATTTACTTCATGGTGATTGGTTCTTTATCATGTAAACAACTAGCAGGGAATATAGGGACTTTCCATGTCCCTTGGCAGGGTGTGTGTCTCTACCCCCTTATCTTATCTTGACCAGATGGGGGGCCCTGTAGACATGTCAGAGACATGTCTTTTCATGTTCTTACTTAAAAACAACTTACATAAGAGCTCTGGACGCCATCTTAGCAATCATACATATAATTGTGTATATATGTATATTCTTCAGTAAATCAAACAATTACTCATTAAAACAATTATTCAACAATGTCAGATAATTTCCCTGACATTATTTCCTCCTCTAATTGTTTGAATTTCTGAAGATACATGAATTATCACCTTGTGTAACCTTATGCTGCTATTCTGCCTATATAGGGGATGACCCCCTGGACAGGCCATATATCACAGTGTACACAGATAAGCCGCATACACCATGGGTAAGGTTTACCATTCTGGACTGCACATTTGGTGGTCTTCCCCTTGTAAGCATTCACACATCTTTATTATCATATGCAACACGCATTCTCTAATCCTTATGCTCATATAGGTAACTTTCCAGAGATGCACCCCACCATGGGCCTATACTTGTGAGCCATACTGGCAAAACCAGAGGTCACACCTGGATTACCCTCCTGTAACGACAACAGGGTACTGACCCAAACTGTGGGGGTGCAACTGTAGAATCTTCTTCCCCTTCCAGGGACACGGTTCCTTGTCCGTGTTCCTAGTGTTACCTTTGAGCCTAAATGTGAACCCACAATGGGCATATAATAGGTGTAAATGCATCTTGACTCTCATCATAGCTCAGGTAGAGTTTTTAGTTCAATCAAAAGTCTCTGCAACAAAGTAGAGTTCAATCAGGGTCTCTGCAATAAGGTGCACGAAGCTCGCCAGTCATCTTGTCAGCCCTCTTGAGTCAATTGGAGGGATTGGGTCATCTTAAGTTTCAGCTTTGTTCATTAGTTTCAGCTTTGTTCATTCTGGCGTGCTTGTCATCTGGTGCAGTCTTTATTGCAATGGAGACATCTATTTCTCCCATCATTAGTTTATGGCACAGGATTACTTCACTCTATTAACTCAAAAGAAAAACACTTTAGTTTACTCATTATATATTTGTCCACTCATATATATATATTCTCTGCACACTTTTGCTTTTAGGATTCAAATGGTATCCTTTTAACCCTTAACAATGCTTCTATTTTATCTGTGAAACAAAACCCTTAATTAGTTTCCAGACTATCAGGATGATCAAGATTATTACATATTCACTATTGTCTCTGCAAGAGCTGAATGACATTAGACTTCTCAATCCCTCTCCCAGACAAAGATGAGTAACATCATGTCATTCCCTGTATCCTGATTTTCCTGTACCTGGTGCCAACCCTTTAGTGGCCTCGTGTACAGAGTATTATTATCCTGATCACAGCATTTACAGTGCAGCATCCTATAAGGATCAGCCCCAACATGCACATTGTTCCCAGAATCCACCCCCAAGTGCCTCCAAACAAGGCTAGGGTTGAGAGTACTCCTTTCCACCAAACAGTTTGGTTGTTAGGGTTCTCCTCATTACTTACAGTAGTACCATGGTCCCAAGTGGGAAGGTGTGGAGTGGGGAGAGACACTGGCTCTAATCTGGCTAGAGTGCATCTTCCTTCCCCTCCAGGTGGCAACCATTTAAAGGCTTTGTGGCCACACACTAGATATATCCCAGGGGACAATGTGCAGGCTTTCCTCCGGGGCACAGTGTACATTACCTTATCCAGAGGTGTATCTAGGTTTTCTGGCACCCGGGGCAAGACTTCAGTTTGGCGCCCCCCCCCCCCATCATCATGTGGCCGATCATTCATATACGATTTGCACACTTACAGTCAGCTGCTCTACCTAATTCTCTTAATGTTTAATGAAAAATAAATTACGGTATATTACACGCTGTTAGAATTTGGCTACAGGGCTTAGTGTTTAAATTACGGAGCTCACCAGACCCACCAGAGGTAGATAAATACATCCATATAACCCCTATCCTTACAGAGACACTATGTCAAAACCATCATCAGTGCAGAAAGACATCACCAGACCCACCAGAGGTACAGAAATACATCAGCAAAACCCTTATCAGTGCAGAAATGCATTACCAGACCCATCAGAGGTACAGGAATACACAACTAGAACCCCCATCAGAACAGGAATATATCCATATAACTCCCATCACTATAGAATCACAGCATCAAAATCCTCATTAGTACAGAAATTCATCATCAGAACCACCATCAGTACATGGTAAAACAATTCTAATGTCAGGTCACACATTTGTGCTGAATGAATCTACAACTCCCATTACATCCTTAACAATGGTAAGGAGTCACTGGGAGTTGTTGTTACCAGTCATCATCAGACCATACAAGAACCACAGCACTGATGGAAATAGTCATTATCACAAATAATCTTTTACATCCGGGTACCTTATAGATGACCTTGCCTCTGATCGAGGTTGTCTTTTTCTTTTCTTCATCTTGTCCAGGCACCATGATGACGATTCACATCCACAGCTCGTCTCTGGAGACTTCCATCTTCTCCGGTCTTCTGCAGCACATCCCGGCACGATACCCTTACAAATAGCAGAATGATCAACATTCTTATGACTTAAAATATCTGCCCTACATTACCCCGAAATAAATAATTGCTCCTCCTCAGTCTTCCCTGCACAAAATATGATTTATACACTGTCCCTCTTCTGGCGCACGCCTTCCACACTGCCAGCTCATCACCCTGCCCTCTTCTTTCCATACTGTACTCCCTGATCACACTGTCCTCTCACACTGTGTCCCCCTATTCTGTCCACTGTTTATACTGTTCTTCCTCATCACACTCCCCCTCCTCGACATATTGTCCCCTCCTGGCAGGGGCCTCACACTGTCCACACACGCTGACCCTCTCCATACACCCTCACACTACTCACTCTCTATTCTCTGCCCACTTATATTTTTCTCTTCCATACTGTTTCTTCACTACCTCACTCCCCCCTCTAACTTCACATACTGTGTCCACACCAATGTCCTCCTCACTCCACATACTGTGCGCAGCCATCCCCCACACTTCACATCTCTGTCCACACCGATCTCCTCCTCACTCCACATTCTGTGCCGAAGCCATCCCCCTCATACCTCATACTGTATCCACACTGATCTCCCCTCACTCCACATACTGTGCCACAGACATCGCCCACACTTCACATAATGTGTCTACATCAATCTCCTCCTTAATCCACATACTGTGTCGGCAGCCATCCCCCTCACTCATACTGTGTCCACACTGTTCCCCCCTTACTGCATATACCATACCACAGCCATACCTCTCTCACTCCACATACTGTGTCGGCAGCCATCCCCCCTCACTCTTCATATTGTGTCTACACTCTTCCCCCCGCACGTGACATACCATAACGCAGCCATCCCCCTCTCTCACTCCACATTATGTGCTGCAGCCATCCCCCCTCACTCCATATAATGTGTCGGCAACCATCCCCTCTCACTCCTCATATTGTGTCTACACATTTCCCCCCTTATATCACATACCATACCGCAGCCATCCCCCTCTCACTCCACACACCGTGCTGCAGCCATCTCTCCTCACTCCACATACTGTGCTGCAGCCATCCCCACTCACGCCTCAAATTTACCCGCTTTGGTCACATATTTACCCCAACCTTTCCCCCCCCCCAGTTTGGATCACATATAATCTCCCCTCCAGTTTGTCTCAGATAGTCTGTCCCCACCCTTCCCCCAGTTTGACTCATATGCAGGGCCGGCCTCAGGCTAAATTGCGCCCTGTGCAAAATTCCCCTTTGGTGCCCCCAGACCATGTCACATGAGACATGCAGCCAATCAGTGGCAGCTTCACTCTTTCCTCACATAAAAGTGACATCCCGAGGAAATCAGGGAACAACAGCAGCTCTCATTTATTCTGAAGCCGCCATCGGCGATCTGAGGCGGGCACGAGAAACGTGACCGTGCATGTCAGATCGCCACATATCGCCAGGCGAGATTGCGGTGTGTGCCGGTACCATAAGAGATTATTGGGTCTCTCCATGCTGAGGATTCCAGCCCCCTAGCTGCCAAGTTGTACCTGGTTGGCAACCAAAAATACAGTGAAGCCTATTTTTTTTTTATTTCTAGAATTATTTCTAGAAAAAAAATGACATAGAGCTCCGCCATATTTTTGGTCCAGCCAGGTACAACTTGGCAGCTACGGACTGCCACCAGCCCCCAGCTGCCTCGTCATACCTGGCTGGAACAAAAAATACAGCGAAGCCTATTTTTTTATTTCTAGAATTATTTCTAGAAAAAAATGACATAGGGCTCCGCCATATTTTTGGTCCAGCCAGGTACAACTTGGCAGCTACGGACTGCCACCAGCCCCCAGCTGCCTCGTCATACCTGGCTGGAACCAAAAATACAGCGAAGCCTATTTTTTTTTTTATTTCTAGAATTATTTCTAGAAAAAAAATGACATAGGGCTCCGCCATATTTTTGGTCCAGCCAGGTACAACTTGGCAGCTACGGACTGCCACCCACCCCCAGCTGCCTCGTCATACCTGGCTGGAACCAAAAATACAGCGAAGCCTATTTTTTTTTTTATTTCTAGAATTATTTCTAGAAAAAAAATGACATAGGGCTCCGCCATATTTTTGGTCCAGCCAGGTACAACTTGGCAGCTACGGACTGCCACCCACCCCCAGCTGCCTCGTCATACCTGGCTGGAACCAAAAATACAGCGAAGCCCATTTTTTTTTTTAATTTCTAGAACTAATTCTAGAAAAAAAATTACGTGGGGCTCCGCCATATTTTTGGTCCAGCCAGGTACAACTAGGCAGCTGGGGGCTGGAATCCTCAGCATAGAGAGGCCCAAGCGTTCTGGGCCCCCCATGCTGCGAATTGCAGCCCACAGCCGCCCCAGAAAATGGCGCATTCATTGAAGCGCCATTTTCTGGCGTTGTACCCACGCTCTTCCAGTTGCCCTGGTGCCGGTGGCTAACTGGGTAATAAAGGGGTTAATGCCAGCTTTTTATTGGCAGCTGGCACTAAGCCCGAGATTCATAATATAGGGCCAATGTTAGACCCGCCATTAGGAATCTCTAGTACGGTAAATAGTCAATAAATACACACAGAGAAAAATCTTTTTATTTGAAAAAAAAACACAGACACAATTCGGACTCCATCTTTATTATAAAAAGATCCGACGTAATCCACAACGAAGGTCCCACGACGCTCGATCGCCTCCGACGTAGTCCACAATGAAGATCCCACGACGCTCGATCGCCACTGCTCAATCCAGAGACTGCAGCAAGGGCTCAAGTGTCCTCTTCCTACAGCCTCTGGGGTCACCGTTATGGTGCACTGTATGGCAATGATCTGTCATACAATTCACCAAGACTATGATCCCAGACACCACAACAAGAGGACACTTGATCCCTTATTGTAGTCTCTGGGATCAGCGTCATGGTGCACGGTATGGCAATGGTCTGTCATACCGTGCACAATGACGCTGATCCCAGAGACTACAAGAGAACACTTGATCCCTTGTTGTAGTCTCTGGGATCAGCGTCATGGTGCACGGTATGGCAATGATCTGTTATACCATGCACCCGACGCTGATCCCAGAGACTACAACAAGGGATCAAGTGTCCTCTTGTTGTAGTCTCTGGGATCAGCGTCATGGTGCACGGTATGGCAATGATCTGTCATACAATTCACCAAGACTATGATCCCAGAGACCACAACAAGAGGACACTTGATCCCTTGTTGTAGTCTCTGGGATCAGCGTCATGGTGCATGGTATGGCAATGATCTGTCATACCGTGCACAATGACGCTGATCCCAGAGACTACAAGAGGACATTTGATACCTTGTTGTAGTCTCTGGGATCAGCATCCGGTGCACGGTATGACAGATCATTGCCATACCATGCACCATGACGCTGATCCCAGAGACTACAACAAGAGGACACTTGATCCCTTGTTGTAGTCTCTGGGATCAGCGTCCGGTGCACGGTATGACAGATCATTGCCATACCGTGCACCATGACGCTGATCCCAGAGACTACAACAAGAGGACACTTGATCCCTTGTTGTAGTCTCTGGAGATCGTTTCCATGACGATTGGATCCTCTAAGTGCTGTGATCCCTGACATCACAGCACTTAGAGGGTTAACACAGCCAGGGCACAGCAATCACACAGATGCTGTGCCCTGGCTGTGACACCGCTCCTCTGCACACTCATCTCTATGCTGGGAAATGACTGTGCAGAGGAGCCGACAGAAGAAGGAGGACGCCGCAGGAAGAGGACAGCGCAGAGAAGACCCGGAGCAGACCGGAGGACAGAGGGAGAAGACCGAAGGAAAGAGGGAGAACAGCGGAGGACAGAGGAGAAGAAAGAAGACAGGTGAGGAAGAAGAGGGAGCGGGAAGAAGAGGGAGCGGGAAGAGGAGAACGGGCGGAGGTGATCACCGCAGGCAGCGGCGATCACAGGAGGCATGGGGAGGGATCGCAGGGCAGGGGAGCCCACAGGGGGTAGATCACCCACAGGGGGGAGCCCACAGGGGGGAGATCGGAGGGCAGGGGGCACATCGGCGGCCCGGGGCAGAGCGGAGGGCCAGGGAACGACGGCGCCCCCTTTGAAGCATGGCAGGCGGCGCCCTGTGCGACCGCACAACTCGCACAGCGGTAGGGCCGGCCCTGCTCATATGTCATCGTCCCCCCAGTTTGGATCACATATTCTCCCCCACTTCCCCCAGTTTGACTCACATATAATCCCTCACACTTTCCACCCCCCAATTTGACTCACATATGACCCCCCCATGCCTTCCCCCAGTTTGACACACATGTTCCCCCCAGGTTGGATCACATATACTCCCCCTCCTCCCAGTTTGACTCACTTATAATCCCTCACATCCTCCCCCCCCCCAGTTTGACTCACATATGACCCCACTATCTCCCCCCCAGTTTGACTCACATGCCCCTCCAGTTAGGATTACATATACTACCCCCCTCCCCCAGTTTGACTCTCATATAATCCCTCACACCCTTCACCCCCTCCCAGTTTGATTCACATATCACCAACCCCCCCCCCCAGTTTGGAACACATGTACTCCCCCAGTTTCACTCACATATAATCCCTCATACCCTCCTCCCCAGTTCAACTCACATATCACCCCCACCCTCTCTCCCCCAGCTTGACTGACATATACCCCCTTCCCCTAATTACATTAATCTTCAGGGTCTTCAGCTCCTGTAGCTGGAGCACTTTTCCCCATCCTGCCGCCAATGCAGGGCCGCTGGGTGTCATCAGCAGCGTGGTCAGGTGATCTGATCACGCTGCTAAGGTCCTCCACTGACCCGCAAGTGCGGGGAGCAGGGCGGATGAACGGCGCAGGCTGCTTCCATAGTACAGAGTGTCTGATAGACACTCTGTGCTATGGGATTGCAGGAGCCGGCACACGCCACTTTCTCTGCTCCCCGCTGTCAGATGACCACGGAGAGCAGAGAAAAGCCGGCTCCCATGACGACGGCAGCAGCGGCGGTGGCGGGGCGCAATATATGGCAGGCGGGGAGACTCCTCGGGCACTGCAGCAGGAGGCTGACAGCGCCCCTCCTGACTGCTGCGCCCAGGGCACATGCACCCCCAGCCCCCCCCTAGATACGGCCCTGACCTTATCCACTAGACAATATAAATAGTTTAAGATTCCCACCATTGGGGCCTTGGCACACCAAGATCTCTGCAGACCATCTAGTGCCAGGCAGTGGGGATCATGTTGACTTCTATTGCATAGTGTGTAATGATCTGTTGATAGGGGTTCTCCTAGGAACCATGTAGTTCTTGTTTTTAAGTCCAAGTCTGAACCCACCCCTGGTTCATAAAATACAAACCCTGTATTGCTAATAGCGTATTCAACCTGTGTTGGTGTTGTCATAGTAAAATATACCTTATCTATAGGTATTTCCCCCAAATCTACAACATCATCTTTCCTATTTGTGATTATCAGCTTAGTAGCTTTATCACGTATTGAGTATGTATGTCTTCTCTTTGTCAAATCCAAGAGAAGCCATGGATACTTCTTCCAACTGATTATATTTTTAGAGATTACAGTAAAATCCCTAGGCTCATTCAGGTCATCCCATATAGTACCATGAAAACAAGACTTATTGAAAACTTCTCCTGGAGATAACGGTATCGCTATGTAAGCCTCATCTGTATCAGTTGTATGTGTGCCAGTGACCTTTGTTAAAAACAAAATGTGTTTTATCAATAACAACAGAATCAGGAATGTCACTCTCCTCATTGTCTCAGTGGTCCCAGGGCCTTCTTGCAGTGTCCTGCAGAGTGCACCCACACTGGTCTTTCTGGTCTGACAGCAGTAAGTATGGCCCATCAATCTGGGTTCAAGGTTTTTCTTGAAGCGTCTCTGTAGGACCACCCAACCTTCAGGCTCCAATGAGAGTGTTCCTTTAAAACAATGAGGATCTTCTACTGAAGAGAAACAGGTTATTATACCTTATACAAACATACTGTGTAAGTTTGTGAAAACTCAGGACAGGTAAAGGCAGCAACAAGAACATGCTCATATATGCACTCTTTAGATGGCTATAGTACCTGATTTACTCAGTCCCTGAGACCGGTACAGAGACTAGGGGGTGTGTTCACCTGGATAACTAAATATAGTCCTGTGCGGGGCCTGTGTGATCCCCAGGGTCTCCAGTATATGTCCCATTATCTCCCCAGTGAAATGTGTACCTCTGTCACTTTCTATCACTTCAGGAACCCCATATCTGCAGACCACTTCTAATAGTGTCTTTTTAGCTGTGTTTTAGCTATAGATGCAGTTACTGGCCAGGCCTCTGGCCAATTTGAGAATAAATCGATGGCCACAAGAACATACTCATATGTACCTACTTTGGGTAGCTGAATGTAGTCCACCTGCAGTCTCTGAAACGGGTACAATGGTTTAGGAGTGTGTTTCCTAGGGGTTATGACAACCCCCCCCAGGGTTATGTCTTGCACATGTAAGACAACCCTGAACATATCTTGCAATGAGGGTCTGAATCCCAGGGGCAAACCAATGTTTAAGAACTAGAGAGCACATTGCCCCTTTGATAGATGCGTAGGCCCATGCGCCAGCTTGACCATCATTGGGTATAGGTTCCTGGGAAGATAAGTCCTACCTTTCACCTGCCAGAGGTCTCTTATCAGGACAGCTCCCGCCTCCATTCACACCTTTTTTGTCACGAGGCGTACTCTGAGCTTGCAGTTCCTGTAGGAGAAATCTGGTGTCCTTGGCAAGGACAAGGTGAGCAACGGTAGGGTGGCGGCCTGTTTAGCTGCCTCGTCTGCTTGAGCATCCCCCATAGCCTTGGGGGTGCCCTTCTTCTTGTGGGCCAGTATCTTGACTACTGCTACTTCAACTGGCGGTTCCAGGGCCTCTAATAGGTCCCGCACTGCTTCAGAGGTTTTAATTGGTTTGCCTGAGGAGGTCAGAAAGCCTCTAGCTCTCCAGATTACACCAAAGTCATGTGCTATACCCCATGTATATCTGGAATCAGTATAGCAGTCCTTTTCCCAAAGTACAGGCTGCAGTGAGTGCTCTTGCTTCTGCCCCTTGGGCAGATTCACAGGGTGGCAGTGAACACCTTACCATTCTGAACTACCGCATACCCGGTAACATAGCGTCCCTGTTGCCCATCAAACCATCTGGATCCATCTACAAAATATTCTGAATCAGGATTAGTTAGAGGTGTTTCCTCGCATTTCAGACAATCATGTTCAGTATTGATTGCGACAGCATTCTCCTGCCAGTTTTGTAGGGTATTATCATCACTCTTATTCTCCTCCAGAGGCATGAGTGTAGCTGGATTTAGCACTGTACATTTTACCAGTGTGATGTAAGGGTTGAGCAGTGGTAGTTCATACCTAGTGATCCTGGCTTGTGATAGGTGTTTAAGTTTAGTAGCATGTAAGAGTTCAGCTACAGCATGTGGTACCTGGAACTAGTGTCCTTTCCCCAAACCATAGGCCTCAATAAATGTATTATTTCTGGACTATTTATCTTAAACAAAACCCCATACTCAATGTACATGTACCAAAGAATATTTTACATTTTATCTTACTCTACCCTCTCCATACATCTCTTCAGAGGGAGAATAATACACAATATATATCATAATCATGATATATCATTGCCATCAGAGTCCTGAGCATCTCTCTGTTCCGTGCCTTATTCATTCTGTTTTAGTCCTGTAAAATACTTTGAAAGTAAAAGAGTCAATGATATGGAAACATTGAGAGTGAAACTTCTTAATATATAAATGCAACGGCTCTCTCTTTTTTTTTGTTTCTTAACTGTGCGCCGCCGTTATCTGACTTATCATGACTCAGCGAGACAGGGCTAAATTTCTCCCGTTCTTTCTTTTCAATCATCCTCCTCTTGTAACTAACTGAACTAAATGGATTTAATCCCCTCATACAACACTCTCCTGCAACTGGTAAGTGTGCAATATATCATTATTCAATACCCCCCTCTGCTAATTTTTTAGACACTCAAAGATTTAGCATATCATAGCTTTTTCAGTGCTGGCCCTACATATTTGTGACCGGACTTAGCACTATGTATATAATATGGGGTTTTCAAACCATAACTGACAAATGTCTGGTTGTATGTGGTTTCTGTCAACGATGTCTCCCACTGGATCCCCCTGGATTCAGCCTCGTACACCATGAAGATGTAGCGACCGGTGGTAAGGCCGCGGGTGTGTGTGTATGATCTTTCTCAACAGAATCCCCATACTCAGGTTTAACCGATAATAACATCTCTTTACTGTAAAACATATTTATATCACAGTCAACCGAACTATATGCGCACTTGTATATATTAGAGTCTCTGAATCTTCACTTCTGTCGGGTACGCAGCAAGAAAAGAAAACACCACAATGAAGGTATCTTTCCCTAACTTTCCCTAAAATCACGTACCAGTCTTATCACAGAAGAAGATGTCGCTCCCACGTAGCAGGCCTGGGGGTCTCCTCAGTCTTCTTCTTTGGTCTCCTTCCGCAGGTAACAGTCTGTCTCTCCCAGTCTCAGGGCACACAGAGCAACAGCAGAAGGGAGATCACAGCAGCACAAATGGCTCCCTTATGTCGGTCATGGCCCCAGCACATGCACTCTGGGTGCTCGGCGGGCGAGGTTTTGCAGAGCGGCCAGAGTCACAGCACCTAAGTCCAGTGGCCCAGGATCAGTCACAAGGGCTTCTGTGGGGTGATTTTTTCCGGCAAGGTGTAGCAAAGTAGTCCACTTTCAGCAGACATCCACAGGGAGATCTTCTCTGGTTCAGGTCTGTGTCTGTACTGACTTCCTGAGTAAACACATTTGCTGAAAAAGGGACTTTCCCAGTTTGTTTTAGCACTTGTCCACAAGGGGCAGTAGCGGACTGTGCACAGTTCATTTCTATATCCATTTCTATTATACAGTCTGAATTGCACACCTCATTACATACCCCCCACTTAAAGGTTGACAGTCCCTGTCAACAACCATCGGCTCCAAGGCAGTGATGGCCGTTGATATCACAGAGATTGATCTCCGGCGGAGTAGGGACCTCTGTTGGGGAAAACCGTCATCCCCCCGTTCACCTTCGCTCCCTTGTTCAGGGTTCACAATATCTCCAATAAAACTCCGTCACGTTTTCTACCCGGGGAGAGTAGGATCGCTGGCGGTAGCGGCGCCGGTTGGGGGCAAATCTGCTTCCTTTAACGGGAACACCCCCAGGACCGGTGACGTCGGCGGCCTCTGTACCCCTCTCTCCCTTCACAACATCAAACTGTACCACCTCCCCATCACCAACGCTGCGGAGGCACTTACGAGGATTGTTACGCTTTATGGCAGTCTGATGTACAAACACGTCATCCTTTGTGTCATTCCTGTTGATGAAGCCATACCCATCGCGGACATTAAACCACTTCACCGTCCCCTGGACCCGAGTGGCCAGCACTTGCTTATCGGTCTGGCTCTGTCTCTTCACACCCTTTTCCCTGATCTCCCCTGCCGAGCGAACCGCTTTGGCTGGGGCGTCTAGTTTAAAGGTGGCTGCTGTTGTGGGACATGACTTGCTGGTTCTGGTATATCGGACCACGGGTGGAGGATGCGGACAACGGTTTGCCCTATGGCGGGGGTCGCCGCATGTCCAGCACCTTCCCATAGGCCGACTGGGTTGCTGTCTCGCTTGCCTGTCCGCCTGTTGGTCTAGCATGAGCTGTAGCTGTAGTATCTGTTTCTGCAACTCTGCTACTATCTGCTTCAATTCTTCCGTGTCACTGCTCGGACTGCTGGCACCGGATATGGACCTGCAGGCCGTAGTATAAGTCTGGTTATAAGCTACTACCGGGAGGAGATTCTGTTGATCACACATCCTGCCGACTACGCCAGATGTAGCGACCGGTGGTAAGGCCGCGGGTGTGTATGATCTTTCTCAACAGAATCCCCATACTCAGATTTAACTGGTAATAACGTTTCTTTACTGTAAAACATGTTTATATCACAGTCAACCGAACTATATGCGCACTTGTATAATATTAGAGTCTCTGAATCTTCACTTCTGTCGGGTACGCAGCAAGAAAAGAAAACACCACAATGAAGGTATCTTTCCTAACTTTCCCTAAAATCACGTACCAGTCTTATCACAGAAGAAGATGTCGCTCCCACGTAGCAGGCCTGGGGGTCTCCTCAGTCTTCTTCTTTGGTCTCCTTCCGCAGGTAACAGTCTGTCTCTCCCAGTCTCAGGGCACACAGAGCAACAGCAGAAGGGAGATCACAGCAGCACAAATGGCTCCCTTATGTCGGTCATGGCCCCAGCACATGCACTCTGGGTGCTCGGCGGGCGAGGTTTTGCAGAGCGGCCAGAGTCACAGCACCTAAGTCCAGTGGCCCAGGATCAGTCACAAGGGCTTCTGTGGGGTGATTTTTCCGGCAAGGTGTAGCAAAGTAGTCCACTTTCAGCAGACATCCACAGGGAGATCTTCTCTGGTTCAGGTCTGTGTCTGTACTGACTTCCTGAGTAAACACATTTGCTGAAAAAGGGACTTTCCCAGTTTGTTTTAGCACTTGTCCACAAGGGGCAGTAGCGGACTGTGCACAGTTCATTTCTATATCCATTTCTATTATACAGTCTGAATTGCACACCTCATTACATACCCCCCCACTTAAAGGTTGACAGTCCCTGTCAACAACCATCGGCTCCAAGGCAGTGATGGCCGTTGATATCACAGAGATTGATCTCCGGCGGAGTAGGGACCTCTGTTGGGGAAAACCGTCATCCCCCCGTTCACCTTCGCTCCCTTGTTCAGGGTTCACAATATCTCCAATAAACTCCGTCACGTTTTCTACCCGGGGAGAGTAGGATCGCTGGCGGTAGCGGCGCCGGTTGGGGGCAAATCTGCTTCCTTTAACGGGAACACCCCCAGGACCGGTGACGTCGGCGGCCTCTGTACCCCTCTCTCCCTTCACAACATCAAACTGTACCACCTCCCCATCACCAACGCTGCGGAGGCACTTACGAGGATTGTTACGCTTTATGGCAGTCTGATGTACAAACACGTCATCCTTTGTGTCATTCCTGTTGATGAAGCCATACCCATCGCGGACATTAAACCACTTCACCGTCCCCTGGACCCGAGTGGCCAGCACTTGCTTATCGGTCTGGCTCTGTCTCTTCACACCCTTTTCCCTGATCTCCCCTGCCGAGCAAACCGCTTTGGCTGGGGCGTCTAGTTTAAAGGTGGCTGCTGTTGTGGGACATGACTTGCTGGTTCTGGTATATCGGACCACGGGTGGAGGATGCGGACAACGGTTTGCCCTATGGCGGGGGTCGCCGCATGTCCAGCACCTTCCCATAGGCCGACTGGGTTGCTGTCTCGCTTGCCTGTCCGCCTGTTGGTCTAGCATGAGCTGTAGCTGTAGTATCTGTTTCTGCAACTCTGCTACTATCTGCTTCAATTCTTCCGTGTCACTGCTCGGACTGCTGGCACCGGATATGGACCTGCAGGCCGTAGTATAAGTCTGGTTATAAGCTACTACCGGGAGGAGATTCTGTTGATCACACATCCTGCCGACTACGCCAGATGTAGCGACCGGTGGTAAGGCCGCGGGTGTGTGTGTATGATCTTTCTCAACAGAATCCCCATACTCAGATTTAACCGGTAATAACGTTTCTTTACTGTAAAACATGTTTATATCACAGTCAACCGAACTATATGCGCACTTGTATAATATTAGAGTCTCTGAATCTTCACTTCTGTCGGGTACGCAGCAAGAAAAGAAAACACCACAATGAAGGTATCTTTCCCTAACTTTCCCTAAAATCACGTACCAGTCTTATCACAGAAGAAGATGTCGCTCCCACGTAGCAGGCCTGGGGGTCTCCTCAGTCTTCTTCTTTGGTCTCCTTCCGCAGGTAACAGTCTGTCTCTCCCAGTCTCAGGGCATACAGAGCAACAGCAGAAGGGAGATCACAGCAGCACAAATGGCTCCCTTATGTCGGTCATGGCCCCAGCACATGCACTCTGGGTGCTCGGCGGGCGAGGTTTTGCAGAGCGGCCAGAGTCACAGCACCTAAGTCCAGTGGCCCAGGATCAGTCACAAGGGCTTCTGTGGGGTGATTTTTCCGGCAAGGTGTAGCAAAGTAGTCCACTTTCAGCAGACATCCACAGGGAGATCTTCTCTGGTTCAGGTCTGTGTCTGTACTGACTTCCTGAGTAAACACATTTGCTGAAAAAGGGACTTTCCCAGTTTGTTTTAGCACTTGTCCACAAGGGGCAGTAGTGGACTGTGCACAGTTCATTTCTATATCCATTTCTATTATACAGTCTGAATTGCACACCTCATTACAAAAATACAAACTTTAATAACGTTACAGCGTTCAAGGGAAATGACAGTTGATTTACACAACTATAGTTTTTCCTTGGAAGCTTTGCACCTTGATACAATGTTACCATAGGGTATGGAGTTTGCAATTTCTTTTGTTTGAAGACATACTGCTTCTTTTACCTCAGTCATGTACAATCTAATTCCATATGAGTCCCAGTGTCCAAGGAGAATGACAGCTCATTTATATTATATGTAGCTTCTCCTTGGAGATTATAAAACTCCTTCTGTGGTTAGATAGGGGTCTCTTATTAGGTGCTATGATTAACAGGTCCCTTATATAATCTTACAGATCCATACAGCCTGTTATTATCTTCAATCAAAGGGTACTTGAACATACAGTGACCTTATGCCAGGTCTCAAACTTCTCAAACACATGGAACAAGCTGCCACTTTAGCTGATGAGGTTCTCATCATCAAGCCTCAGTGGAACAAGCTGCTGGAGGATGGAGAGAGGCCTCCCAGCTCCCCAAGACCGAAGGTCCCTTTTCCTTCTGTCCCCATGGTTGACCGTCCCCCTAAGCCACCACCTCATGTGGATACCTATGTGAATGTGCCTCCAGTTGGTCCTTTCGCATATTCTGGAATGCAACGAGGGGAGAAAGTAGCAGAGCGCAGGTGTTATGGTTGTGGGCATCCCGGACATCTGCAGACCACATTCCCAGCTATATAGTGGAGGAGTTGTCCTCAAACTCAACAACCACCTCCTGCACCTGTAGGTGGCTGCCGGCCTCCAGGTTCCATTACCTCAGAATGCATATTGGAAGGAGACAATATCAATGTGGGTAGTCTGGGCATCTGTAAGCCACCTGCCCTGCTGTTCGAATGGGGAATGGCCCTGCACCAAATCGGACTATTAATTATTTACAGCAAAGTACAATGGAGGAAGAGGTGTTACTACTATGTGAGGACTGGTATAATGACTTAGCCACTCATGTTGCACCACTAGGGGTTTATGGGGTGCAGCCCGCAGCTATGACAATACCCACTCATCGAGGTAAGCGCTTGCAGGAAGTTGTGCTCGATGGACAGAGACTTATTGGATTTTGTGACTCGTGTTCATTTCTCACGCTGCCTGATCCCCCAAGTGATTCAGCCTAAGGCGATCCCGAAGGGACCGGGGATTATTATTAAATTGTCTGGAGGCAAATGGATGACAATTCCCAAAGCGACTGTAAATCTAGACTTTGGATTTGGGGTCAGGAGATGTGTGGTTGGGGTGATGAGCGGGCTTCCTGCAGATGTCCTAGGCAATGATTTGGGAGAGCTACAATGCCAATTTGTGGCTGCATGAAGCAGAGTGTAAGTACCGCCAGACTACATGATAACAAAGCCCTGAATCATGAAACAATGAAGTGATGGAGGTTTCTCAAACTTCTCATAATAAACAGTCTGTGAACACCACACCCACATGGATGGAGCCGAGCGCTGTCTGATTGTTCATGGACCCATAGACTTGTAGTGCGGAGTTTGATCTGAGACTTGAATCATTATCAGACATTACTCTGTGATTTTGTGTGAATCACTTTGTAAAAATACACGGATGACTGGGGAGCATGATGGACTATGTCTAAATGACTATGACTAGGGAGCATGATGGACTATGTCTAAATGACTATGACTAGGGAGCATGATGGGCTATGTCTAAATGACTATGACTAGAGAGCATGATGGGCTATGTGTAAATGACTATGACTAGAGAGCATGATGGACTATGTCTAAATGACTATGACTAGAAAGCATGATGGGCTATGTGTAAATGACTATGACTAGAGAGCATGATGGACTATGTGTAAATGACTATGACTAGAGAGCATGATGGACTATGTCTAAATGACTACGACTAGGGAGCATGATGGGCTATGTCTAAATGACTATGACTAGAAAGCATGATGGGCTATGTGTAAATGACTATGACTAGGGAGCATGATGGACTATGTCTAAATGACTATGACTAGAAAGCATGATGGACTATGTGTAAATGACTATGACTAGAGAGCATGATGGACTATGTGTAAATGACTATGACTAGAAAGCATGATGGGCTATGTGTAAATGACTATGACTAGAGAGCATGATGGACTATGTGTAAATGACTATGACTAGAGAGCATGATGGACTATGTGTAAATGACTACGACTAGGGAGCATGATGGACTATGTCTAAATGACTACGACTAGGGATCATGATGGGCTATGTCTAAATGACTACGACTAGAGAGCATGATAGGATATGTCTAAATGACTATGACTAGAGAGCATGATGGGCTATGTGTAAATGACTATGACTAGAGAGCATGATGGGCTATGTGTAAATGACTATGACTAGAGAGCATGATGGGCTATGTGTAAATGACTATGACTAGAGAGCATGATGGACTATGTGTAAATGACTATGACTAGAGAGCATGATGGACTATGTGTAAATGACTATGACTAGGGATCATGATGGGCTATGTCTAAATGACTACGACTAAGAGAGCATGATAGGATATGTCTAAATGACTATGACTAGAAAGCATGATGGGCTATGTCTAAATGACTATGACTAGGGAGCATGATAGGCTATGTGTAAATGACTATGACTAGGGAGCATGATAGGCTATGTGTAAATGACTATGACTAGGGAGCATGATAGGCTATGTGTAAATGACTATGACTAGGGAGCATGATGGACTATGTGTAAATGACTATGACTAGGGAGCATGATGGACTATGTGTAAATGACTATGACTAGGGAGCATGATAGGATATGTCTAAATGACTATGACTAGGAGCATGATGGGCTATGTCTAAATGACTATGACTAGGGAGCATGATGGACTATGTCTAAATGACTATGACTAGGGAGCATGATGGACTATGTCTAAATGACTACGACTAGGGAGCATGATGGACTATGTCTAAATGACTATGACTAGAAAGCATGATGGGCTATGTCTAAATGACTATGACTAGGGAGCATGATAGGCTATGTGTAAATGACTATGACTAGGGAGCATGATGGACTATGTGTAAATGACTATGACTAGGGAGCATGATGGACTATGTGTAAATGACTATGACTAGGGAGCATGATAGGATATGTCTAAATGACTATGACTAGGGAGCATGATGGGCTATGTCTAAATGACTATGACTAGGGAGCATGATGGACTATGTCTAAATGACTATGACTAGGGAGCATGATGGACTATGTCTAAATGACTACGACTAGGGTGCATGATGGACTATGTCTAAATGACTATGACTAGGGAGCATGATGGGCTATGTCTAAATGACTATGACTAGAAAGCATGATGGGCTATGTCTAAATGACTACGACTAGAGAGCATGATAGGATATGTCTAAATGACTAGGGAGCATGATAGGATATGTCTAAATGGCTATGACTAGGGAGCATGATGGGCTATGTCTAAATGACTATGACTAGGGAGCATGATGGACTATGTCTAAATGACTACGACTAGGGTGCATGATGGACTATGTCTAAATGACTATGACTAGGGAGCATGATGGGCTATGTCTAAATGACTATGACTAGAAAGCATGATGGGCTATGTCTAAATGACTACGACTAGAGAGCATGATAGGATATGTCTAAATGACTAGGGAGCATGATAGGATATGTCTAAATGGCTATGACTAGGGAGCATGATGGGCTATGTCTAAATGACTACGACTAGGGAGCATGATGGGCTATGTCTAAATGACTATGACTAGGGATCATGATGGGCTATGTCTAAATGACTAGGGAGCATGATGGACTATGTCTAAATGACTATGACTAGGGAGCATGATGGGCTATGTCTAAATGACTACGACTAGGGAGCATGATGGACTATGTCTAAATGACTATGACTAGGGAGCATGATGGGCTATGTCTAAATGACTATGACTAGAAAGCATGATGGGCTATGTCTAAATGACTATGACTAGGGATCATGATGGGCTATGTCTAAATGACTACGACTAGAGAGCATGATAGGATATGTCTAAATGACTATGACTAGAAAGCATGATGGACTATGTCTAAATGACTACGACTAGGGAGCATGATGGGCTATGTCTAAATGACTATGACTAGAAAGCATGATGGGCTATGTCTAAATGACTATGACTAGGGAGCATGATAGGATATGTCTAAATGACTATGACTAGAGAGCATGATGGGCTATGTCTAAATGGCTACGACTAGGGAACACGGATGGGCTATGTCTAAATGACTACGAATAGGGAGCATGATGGACTATGTCTAAATGACTATGACTAGGGAGCATGATAGGATATGTCTAAATGACTATGACTAGAAAGCATGATGGGCTATGTCTAAATGACTACGACTAGGGAGCATGATGGACTATGTCTAAATGACTATGACTAGGGAGCATGATGGGCTATGTCTAAATGACTACGACTAGGGAGCATGATGGACTATGTCTAAATGACTACGACTAGGGAGCATGATGGACTATGTCTAAATGACTGCGACTGGGGAGAATGATGGACTATGTCTAAATGACTATGACTAGAAAGCATGATGGACTATGTCTAAATGACTATGACTATGGAGCATGATGGACTATGTCTAAATGACTACGACTAGGGAGCATGATGGACTATGTCTAAATGACTATGACTAGGGAGCATGATGGGCTATGTCTAAATGACTACGACTAGGGAGCATGATGGGCTATGTCTAAATGACTACGACTAGGGAGCATGATGGGCTATGTCTAAATTACTATGACTAGGGAGCATGATGGACTATGTCTAAATGACTACGACTAGGGAGCATGATGGACTATGTCTAAATGACTATGACTAGGGAGCATGATGGGCTTTGTGTAAATGACTATGACTAGGCAGCATGATGGACTATGTCTAAATGACTACGACTAGGGAGCATGATGGACTATGTCTAAATGACTATGACTAGGGAGCATGATGGGCTATGTCTAAATGACTATGACTAGAGAGCATGATGGGCTATGTGTAAATGACTATGACTAGGCAGCATGATGGGCTATGTCTAAATGACTACGACTAGGGAGCACGATGGGCTTTGTGTAAATGACTATGACTAGGCAGCATGATGGACTATGTCTAAATGACTACGACTAGGGAGCATGATGGACTATGTCTAAATGACTATGACTAGGGAGCATGATGGGCTATGTCTAAATGACTATGACTAGGGAGCATGATGGACTATGTCTAAATGACTATGACTAGGGAGCATGATGGGCTTTGTGTAAATGACTATGACTATGGAGCATGATGGGCTATGTCTAAATGACTATGACTAGAGAGCATGATGGGCTATGTCTAAATGACAATGACTAGGGATCATGATGGGCTATGTGTAAATGACTACGACTAGGGAGCATGATGGACTATGTCTAAATGACTACGACTAGGCAGCATGATGGGCTTTGTGTAAATGACTATGACTATGGAGCATGATGGGCTTTGTGTAAATGACTATGACTATGGAGCATGATGGGCTATGTCTAAATGACTATGACTAGAGAGCATGATGGGCTATGTCTAAATGACAATGACTAGGGATCATGATGGGCTATGTGTAAATGACTACGACTAGGGAGCATGATGGACTATGTCTAAATGACTACGACTAGGCAGCATGATGGACTATGTCTAAATGACTACGACTAGGGAGCACGATGGGCTTTGTGTAAATGACTACGACTAGGGATCATGATGGACTATGTCTACTGTAAATGACTATGACTAGGGATCATGATGGACTATGTCTAAATGACTACGACTAGGGAGCATGATGGACTATGTCTACTGTAAATGACTACGACTAGGGAGAATGGTGGACTATGTCTAAATGACTATGACTATGGAGCACAATAGGTCGCCCTAAAAAGGTGTGTTTTTAGGAAGCGCCTGAAACTATACAGGAGCATCTCAATGAATTAGGATATCATGAAAAAGTGACGTTATTTCAGTAATTCAATCCATAAAGTGACCACATCTATTATATAGAGTCATTACACACAGAGGGATCTATTTAATGTGTTTATTTCATTTAATGTTGATGATTATGGCTTACAGCCAATGAAAACCCAAAGCTCATTATCTCAGGAAATTAAATAGGGAGGATGAAGGGTCAGAGAGATAACACATGACCTAAATAGGTTTCAGAGGCTTCACCTTTGTGTTGTGAGAGTCACAATCACTATAAAAGCAGATCACAGGTGCTGCAGTCTCCAGCGTGGTGCATATAGAGTAGAGAGGATGAAGGGTCAAAACCACGCTGCTGTATTCCACGAGGCATCAAAGGGTGAATATAATATTGACTTATTAGTCAAAGCATTTCAGGGCTCCCTGGCCCCTTCCTCAGGACAAATCAATATCATATTGCCATGTTTCAGGGTGTTTCAGCTCTACAACGCATTGACTAATAAATCAATATTATAATCTCCCTTTGATGTCTCATGAAATGCAGCAGTGCAGTTTTTAACCCTTCATCCCCCGTACTTTAATTTTCTGAGATAATGACCTTTGGGTTTTTATTGGCTGTAAGCCATAATCATCAACATTTATAGAAATAAAAACTTGAAATAGATCACTCTGTAGGTAATTACTCTCTATTATATGCATTTCACTTTTTGTATTGAATTACTGAAAAAATAACTTTTTGATGAGAATCTAATTCATTAAAATGAACCTGTAAATTGTGGATAATCCTAATTTCTTGGGGAAGAGCATTCCAGTAAATTGGTGCAGCTGAAGAGAAGTTTTGGAGTCGGGAGTGGAAGGTTCAGATTAATGCAGATGTTAGTCTAAAGTCGCTCCCACAGCAAAGAGAACGGGTGGGGTAATAAACAACGATCAGGGTAAAGAGGTAGGAAGGTGCTGCACTATGAAGAGCTTTGTGGGTGAGAAGAAGCAGTTTGAATTGGATCCTATAGTGTACGGGCAACCAGTTTAATGACTGGCACAGAGCAGATCCTATAGAATATGGGCAGCCAGTGCAATGACTGGCCTATAGCGGAAGCATCTGAGTAATGGTGAGCCAGATAGGTGACCCTGGCTGCTGGATTAAGGATGGACTGCAGAGGGGAGAGTCTAGTGAGGGGGAGGCCAATTATTAAAGAATTACAGTAATCAAGGTGGGAGTGGATCAGGGCCACAGTGAGGGTTTTTGTTTCAATGGTGAGAAAGGGGTGGATTCTAGAGATGTTCTTCAGGTGCAAGTGGCAAAAGCGGATGAGAGATTGTATATAGGAGGTGAAGGAAAGATCAGAGGCAAACATAACACCCACACAGCGAGCCTACTGCCTAGGCGTTATCATAGTGCCCCACAATGAGAGGGAGATGTCAGATTTAGGGAGGTTAGTGGATGGGGGGAGCAGAAGTAGCTCAGTTTTGGAAAGGTTGAGTTTTAGATAGAGAGCGGACATGATATTGGAAACTGTAGTTAGACAGTCATTGGTGTTCTTTAGTACAGTGGGGGTTAGGTCAAGGGAATGAGTGTATAATTGTGTGTCATCAGCATAAAGATGGTCCTGAAAGCCAAATCTACTAATGATCTGTCCAATAGGGGCCGTGTAGAGAGAGAAGAGGGCAGTCAGAAAGATAGGACGAGAATCAAGAGAGTGCCGTGTCCTTTATGCCGATGGAGTGCAGCATAGCGAGTAGGAGATGGTGGTCAACAGTGTCAAAAGCTGTGAGGTCAAGAAGAGTAAGCAGAGTGTCATCGCCATAATGTTTTGCCGTCAGAAGGTCATTGGTCACTATGATGAGGGCTGTTTCTGAAGAGTGAAGGGGGCGGAAACCAGACTGGAATGAATCTAGAAGAGAGTGAGCGGAGAGGTAACAGGGGAGGGGGAGTAGCCAGCTGAGATAGAAGAGCGGAGAGTAAGGGAGGGAGTAGACCAGACTGGAATGGATCTAGAAGAGAGTGAGTGGAGAGGTAACAGGGGAGGGGGAGTAGACCAGACTGGAATGGATCTAGAGAGAGAGTGAGTGGAGAGGTAACAGGGGAGGGGGAGTAGACCAGACTGGAATGGATCTAGAAGAGAGTGAGTGGAGAGGTAACAGGGGAGGGGGTAAGAGTAGGCTATATTACATGATATTATTATAAATATATAGTCTAAAGCACAGAATAAAAATGTACATGAGATAAGATACCTGCAAGTTGCCCTCACTTTGCAAAAGTGGTGTGCCATTTCAAAGTGACCGAAACCCCCTGGCAGCAGGTTATCCATATGAAGGCCAAAAACGTCACCCAATCAGCCATAACAACAGAAGTTGGTCGTATCAAGGCTGTGATTTCCAGAATATCGCATCTCTACAACATCACAAACACTTTCAAGTCCCCAAAGAAGACTGGTCGCCCTCAAAAGACAAATGCAAAAAAGGACAGGACAATGAGGAGAATCTCCATGGGTAATCAATAGCTCACCAGATCAGCATTGAAGTATCTATCTTGTTCTACAGTGTCGACGTTTAAGTATTTGGACTGAAAGCCCACTCTGCAGTGACCAAACCTCTCATTAGCAGAAAGAATCAAAAGGCGAGACTCACCTTTGGTGAGAGGCATGTTGTGGGGAAAGAGAAGAAGTAGTCCAAAGTTCATTTTATTAATGAAAGCAAGTTTAATTTATTTGGGTCTGACAGGAAACATTATGTTCGTCGACAAACTGGGGAAAGACTAAACCCAAAATGTTTATAAAAGTCAGTGAAAGGTGGTGGAGCAAGGGTCATGGTTTGGGAATGTTTTCTGCTGCAGGGGTTGGACCCCTCATACAGTTACATGGCAGAGTGACTGCAAGTGTATCTGGACCTTCTATAACAACATGTGGTTCCCTACTTGTGTTCAGCACTCAATCAGCCAGAAATTTTCATGCAGCACAATGCCCCTTGACACACAACAAAACAGGTAAAGCAGATCCTTGAAACAGAAAACATTGAAACAAATTAAATGGCCGCCCAGAGCCCTGATCTAAACCCAAGAGAAACCTCTGGAAAATCCTTGGTGACAAATTTATGGCCAAGAAACCCACAAGAGTCACAGAACTGTGGAAGAGACTGGAAGAAGAGTGGAGCAAAATCCCCCAGAGCAATGTGAGAGACTAAAGATGTCCTTTGGGTCACAAATGTGCTGAAGTTATTCACAGCAAAGGCCTGTACAAAGCAAAGGCCTGGACACAGCAAAGGCCCATACAAAGCAAAGGCCTGCACACTTCCTACTGATCGGTGACTGTTGTAACCTTCACAACATTTCGTGTTAATCTTCCTCTGTCTACAGTCATTGCTGTTCTCTGATCATCAGATTTTGTGTAAAATAAAGGTTATAAGTTGATAAACTTTGGTTATTTTGGAAATCCCTGTTCTAGAGGCTGGTGCTCCCCGTACACCAGATCCTTCACATGTTCATCAGTGTAGATCACATTCTGTCTGAGAGATCAAGTGATCCCACATTGTTGTGTAATTGTGATCCCCAGTATAGATCAGTGCGGGGCAGGAGGACAGAGAGACGTTTTCTCAGTGATCGGGAAGGACACTGTCTCAGTATTCTCCTCCATCACAGGACGCTGCATCCGGACTAGAAGAGGCTCTCACTTATTAACAGGATTTTTATTGTTAAAAGAGTCCGATAGTCCAGAAAATACGGAATGTGCTAAATAATTTCCTCTCATTTAATTATACGACTCTCATGTTATTAGTACAATTTGTCCACACAATATATAATTTCTCCTAGTGCGAGTTATTCTTGATGGAAGCAGAACATGAATTTCCAGTAATTCTTTTTTACATTTCAGTCATGATAATGGCTACTGCCTGTGTGAGTTCTCTGGTGTCTGACAAAATTAGATTTACCTGCAAAACATTTCCCACATTCTGAACATGAAAAAGGCTTCTCCCCTGTGTGAATTCTCTGGTGTGTAACGAGATGTGATTTATCTGCAAAACATTTCCCACATTCTGAACATGACAAATACTCTCCTGTGTGAGTTCTCTGGTGAATAACAAGATGTGAATTATCTGCAAAACATTTCCCACATTCTGAACATGAAAAAGGCTTCTCCCCTGTGTGACTTCTCTGGTGAATAACAAGAGGTGATTTACGTATAAAACATTTCCCACATTCTGAACATGAAAAAGGCTTCTCCCCTGTGTGACTTCTCTGATGTCTAACAAGATCTGATTTATTTGCAAAACATTTCCCACATTCTGAACATGAAAAAGGCTTCTCCCCTGTGTGTCTTCTCTGATGTCTAACAAGATCTGATTTCCGTGTAAAACATTTCCCACATTCTGAACATGAAAAATACTTCTCTTCTGTGTGAATTTTCTGGTGTATAACAAGATGTGATTTATCTGCAAAACATTTCCCACATTCTGAACATGAAAAAGGCTTCTCCCCTGTGTGACTTCTCTGGTGAGTAACAAGATATGATTTATCTGCAAAACATTTCCCACATTCTGAACATGAAAAAGGCTTCTCCCCTGTGTGTCTTCTCTGATGTGTAACAAGATCTGATTTCCGTGTAAAACATTTCCCACATTCTGAACATGAAAAATACTTCTCTTCTGTGTGAATTTTCTGGTGTATAACAAGAAGTGATTTTCGTGTAAAACATTTCCCACATTCTGAACATGAAAAAGGCTTCTCCCCTGTGTGACTTCTCTGATGTTTAACAAAATATGATTTATCTGCAAAACATTTCCCACATTCTGAACATGAAAAAGGCTTCTCCCCTGTGTGTCTCCTCTGGTGTATAACAAAATGTGATTTATCTGCAAAACATTTCCCACATTCTGAACATGAAAAAGGCTTCTCCCCTGTGTGTCTTCTCTGATGTCTACCAACATCTGATTTTCGTGTAAAACATTTCCCACATTCTGAACATGAAAAAGACTTCTTCCCTGTGTGTCTTCTCTGGTGAATAACAAGATCTGATTTATATGTAAAACATTTCCCACATTCTGAACATGAATGTGGCTTCTTTCCAGTATGAATTATTTCATGACTAACAAGATCTGATTTCTGGTTAAAATGTTTCCAACATTTGGAACAAGAAAATCTCTTTTTCTCTTTGTGAATTTTTGGATGAGATGTTTTGAGGTGAAAACTATTTACATATTCTGAAGGTGAAAATGGCTTCTTTGCTGTAAGATCAGTTTGGTTTTTAATGCCTCTTTTGTGACTTTTATTCTTCTTAGTAGTCTGTAATGATTCAGAATTTGGACCTGTTTCATAGGATCAGATGATAGATCTTTGCTGTGAAGGGATGATGGGATATCTGGAGTAATGACATTCACATCAATTGTATCCTGGGTGGTTTCAAGTTCATCTGATTTATAAATTGAAGATGTCAGTTCTCCTTCTGATCTCCTGGTACAGTCATCTGAACAGAATAAATACAGTTATTATTTTTGAATAAATTATACCTGAAATTAATATTTTTGAAAATTTCTACTTAAAATGTATGTCCTCTACATGTCTTCAACCTACAGTCCCGGTTAGAAGACCATAACCTCAGCCTAGCTGGGAAAAGGTGTATGACAGTCCGCGCCACCGGGTACCAAGGAATCACCTGGGATGCAGGAAGTAATTTCAAGCTTAATCTTTATTCTCCAACATGTTTCAGCGCTCCACCTGGCGCCTTCCTCAGGGATCTGAGCGCTGAAACATGTTGGAGAATAAAGATTAAGCTTGAAATTACTTCCTGCATCCCAGGTGATTCCTTGGTACCCGGTGGCGCGGACTGTCATACACCTTTTCCCAGCTTCCTGAGAGTCTTCCCACGTGCGAGTGGTTGGTGGAGGTCCTGCAGCAGCCGGTATTGATTGTATGCCTTCAAGCCAGTTGTGGGTCATCACAACTGGAATAGGTGAGTGGTTTTGACTTTATACCTCTCATCTTTTAGTGTCTGAGTGATAGGGCACTATTGCGCCTCTTGTTCCCTTTTTATATTGATAACCTCAGCCTAGGAATTTAGGTTCTGGCTACCAGAATAACATTGTGTCATCTTTGCATGGCCTCAGTCTAGTAGCTCCATGTCTGACTAGAGGAACACCCAAGCTGGATATTCTGCAGGAGTTCAGCCTAGGATTCTAGGATTCGGCTGGAAGAAACCCAGGTTGGGACAATTCGGCTACAGGTAAGGTGCTAAGTCAGCTTCCTAAGCTTGCTGCTATACCTTTCTCGGTGGGTGCCCGCCAGAATCAGGATGCTGCTGGATTGGCGTAGTTGGCGGTGGAAACCCCAAATATTCTAATCCCTGGTGAACCAGCGGAGGGGTGAGATTCTGTTTCCTGTTACATTGTGTGTTTTGCTTGGTATGTATTATATGTTTTTGACTGTTGGGGATCCAATAAAGTCTTACCATTGTGTGATTCCCTCACCCTGTGTTGTCTGAGTAGTGTTCCGCCCACGGTAAAGGAGTTCAGGCAATTATTAAGATGAACCTTGGTCCATACAGTCTTTCTAAAGGTGGTCGGGCCAGCGGACGAGAGTAGCCACAGACCCAGGTGTCTCCACAGTCATTATGGAGGAGGTTAGAGGATTCCAGTGTCTCCTGTGAAGGTTCTAGGGAACTCAATGCCCAAGAGAGTTAAGGCCGTGCTTGCAAATAATGGTGGACACAAAAAGTATTGACACTATGGGCACAATTTTGGATTTTTCACCTACAGGTGTATTCAGTTTTGTTGCCAGCGGTTTAGACATTAATGACTGTGTGACTTGCTGTCCTGCTTGGAGTAAGGGGGATGTCCAACTACCATGCGTAAAAGTGACACACAGACAAATGATGCCCAGCGCACAACACAAAATAATAGACGAGGAGACACCGGGGGACAAATACTGCGGAGTGTCCTGCTCATAGGGAATGGGCAAAAGGTGATCTCCTGCACTTCCCTGTGCTCTGATCTCCCTATCATCCCTATACGTGTTCTTTAAACTCGTCGCCAAGCAGGATACCTAGGCTCTTTCTGTCCTTGATGTTAACCCTCAAAAGGGAACAACCAGCAGGAGCACTTGTCCCAACCACTGCAATAAACAAAACAAGAGGGAAGGGAAGACAGACAGGTAACAAAGGCAACTTCACATCTGCTGCCACGCTCCTTGACAGCAGACGGCTAAGCAGTAGACAACTCTCCAGAGAGCTTCCTTCTCCTCAGGAAGCCTGGCCAAGAATGGCGTCAATCACCAGCAAAGCATGCTGGAACCATGCGACCATATAAAGGTGATGAGAGTAATCACAAATTTTTCACACCTAGTAAGGAAACTAAGGAGTCTGCAAGCAGCAGAAAACTGACATTAACTTCTGAACTGTCAAAGGAAACAAACAGTTAAAATGGAGACTCAAGATAAAGATGAGACAGAGGTCCAAAACCAGTCACAAGTCTCCCAGGTAAGAGACCATCATGACAGCTTTGAGGTTTAGTAGGGTGCGGTGCTTTCTAATTGTCATACGTGTTTCTTTCATTTGGAAGTTGAGGAGTTAATGTGAGTCTCTGCTGCTAGCAAGTTAGCTAGTTCTTGTCCTGGTGTGGATACTTTGCAATTACTCCCATCCCCTTTATATGGTCACATGGTTCCAGCATATTTTGCTGGTGATTAAACATTCCTAGCCAAACTTCCTATGATGAAGGAAAACTGACTACTGCTAAGCCGTCTGCTGCAAAGGACGAGGTGTGAAGTTACTGTGTTGTTTCCCTGTCTGTTTTCCCTTCCCTCTCCTTTATTGCAGTGGTGGGGACTAGTGCTCTCGCTGGCCATTCCCTTTTGAGGGCTAACATCAGAGTCAGAGAGGGGCCTAGGTATCCTGTTCGGTGACGAGTTGAAAGAACTCATATAGGTACGGTAGGGAAATTAGGGCACAGCCTCAGGGGAGTGCAGGAGGTCACCTCTCCCCTGTGAGCAGGGCCCTTCGCTGTATTTGTCCTCCCCGTGTCTCCCCATCAGTTTAGTGTTGTACGCTGGACATCGTGCGTCATTGTCATGCACGGTAGCCGGACATCCCCCTTAGTCCAAGCGTGACATAATCACAGCCTAATACCTATTTTTTCTTGGCTCCATTATGGATCCTGCAGCAGAGTTTTCCCAGTTCAAGCAGGATCTTTAACAGTAGGTGACGGATCTGCGGGAACAGGTGGTGCATCAGCTGCTATATATCGCGGGTCTGCTGGTCTCTGCCCAGGCTCAGACCTAGCTGGAACCCAAGATCTCCCTCATTGATTGGTTTTTTGGGGGCGTGATAATTTCGGGCGTTCCAGGAATCCTGCAAGTTATACTTCAAGCTCCGCCCATGTTATTTGGGGAACGGAGAATAAACAGTGGGGATCGTTGTCTCCCTGTTACGAGGAGATCCTGGGCTTTCTCTCTACCAATTGACGCTCCATCTATGCGGTCGGTAGAGGAGATTTTGCGGCTTTGGCCCATGTCTATGGGGACCTTGATGGCGTTTCTCTGGCAGAGTCGAGTCTCCATAGACTCCGGCAGGAGACGCGGCCGGCTGAGGAGTACTGTTCAGAGATCCAGGGGTGGCCGCGGACACCCAATGCAATGACCCGGCTCTTAGGAGTCAGTCCTGTCATGGGTTGTCTAGTGGCTCCAGGACTCCACGGCTCAGTACTCTACTCCAGAGTCACTGGAGGCCACCATGTCTCTTGCCATCAGAATAGATCGACACCTCAGGGAACGACCCACCCGGACCCAGCCCCCTGTTCTCCCCATGGAGGAGATCCCACAGGTGCAGGTGAGGAAACTATGCAGATAAGGGGGTGCCCCTCATGTTAGGTCGCTTGTAGTTCACCGTGGGATGGGGGCGTGCTTTTACTGTGGGCTTTAGGGTCACCTCCTTGGGATTTGTCCATCCAAACCCAGACAAACGTCTCAAAACCCGTCTCCCCCAGGTCATGTGGAGGGCGGTGACCTCGGCATGAATGTTTCCTTTGTATTTCACTCTTTTATGGCTGCTATCCCTCCAGGACATAGAGGGGATACCATTCCCACTCTTCGGGCCCCTTTACACGCGGCTACATTTCTAGGGTGGCTACAGGTAACTTACTGGTTGCAGTGAAATCATGGAGACATTGTTCTATCTTGTTGCTGTGTACAAATGGAATAATCTCTCCATGATTTCACTACAACCAGTAAGTTACCTGTAGCCAACCTAGAAATGTAGCCGCGTGTAAAGGTACCCTAAGGATTATGCTAGGCATCAGTCTTTCCTGCAGGGATCTTTGAGAGGAGTTGTCCATACTGGGGCCCCGGCTCCTGAATGTAAGGTTCTAAATCAGATCTGTCACAGGTGTACACTCCCAATACACTGCCTGAAGAGCCGCCCTTCCCAGATCATTGTGAGGAAGGTAACCTGGCTGTATACATTTCCTCTGTACTTCTCTCTCCTCCAGGTAATGTGAACAAGGTGCAACCGGAGAGAAGGCGCACAATCCCTCCCTCTGCCCAGGTACTTTCTGGACCTACGTGTTTCCCCAGGAGAGGTGGTGGAGAGGGGGGGGGTAGTTTCCCCTATGGAAGTTCCCCATTCTGAGAGTGGGAGTTGCAGGTTTCAGGGTGTCGCCTCGGTTGTTCGTCCTTCAAGCGGATGTACACTTTCCAAAAGAAGCATGCTTGGTGATAGACATGCCGGTGAGGACTTGTGTGTGAATGGCTGTGTATGGGTGTCCACTGCTGCCATCAGCTGGAAGTGAGCTTTGGGGCTCAGGGTTTGTCGATCCACATAGGGTGAAGGACATTGTTAACCCTTCAGCCGTCCGGCTGGAGCTACCCTTAGTATTTGGTACCCGTAATGTGTTTCACAGGTCATAGCCCCAGAGATGTGTCGTGTCTCCAGAGCCGACATTTGCTCCATCTTTACCTCGCTGCACAGGTGATATCCTTGAGAGACCGGGGGTTACAGAAGGTAACGCTGGTAGTGTCCAGCCCCAGGCCCGGGGGTACTCGGGTATCAGACTCAGAGGGCGTTTCACGGGATGTCACGGGTGGCGGTGCCTGAGCCCGTGTCCTGGGTGACACTTCAATAAGGGGTTATGTACAGGAGATAAGAGTTATTATCACGTGACGCCATCTGTAATACCTGGTGATGGGTCACCAGCGCCGTCACAGTCCTCCGGAGGGCGAAGGTATTGCGGCAAGGATGGCAAAGCTCCCTACAGGTGGAGCTGGTCCTTCGGGGCAGTGTAGAGAATAGGGGCAGCTTGGAGTGGGACTTAAGGACAGGGTAGAAGCAGTAAGGCAGGTCTATAGAGGCTGGGACGGAGAGGAATAACGCACATACACTGAAGTCTCTTTTACCTTTTTCTGATGGTGTTCACAGGTAAAGATGTCCAGAGCACTGTCGGGTGACCAGGTGCACAGTGAGTCTCCACAGCAAGTGGGTATAAGGCAACACGACTGGCCTCCTCACTTTCTCTGGTCCTCTCGCTCTCCTCCTGCGCGGTCCACGGTTACCCTCTCTGATCACTGCTGTGTGTTCCCACACTACGGTGTCTGGATCCCTCATTCTGGGTACGCAGGGAGACCGGGTGACTGAAGTCTCCACGGTGTGGCAAGGTTTTCTGCAGTCCTAAAGTGTTCCTACAGGTGCGGATCCCGGAAGTCCGGTACGTCGTGGGTGAACTTCCACTAGTTCATCTACTCCCTTGGCTAAGCTCTGTGCCTTCTGTTCCCACTCCTAGGCTTGGCTAAGCCCAGAAGGGCCACTCCGGGTCACTGGTTCGGGCCTAACCGCGGCACCGACCACCAGGACGTCTTTGCAGCTCTCCTAGCGTTTGCACACTCTAACTAACTCCTCCCCCAGCAGCAGTATTTATAGGGGAGCTCACCTAAAGTCAGTGAGTCTAGCTCCCCCTACTGTGGCGGGGTGGAAAGTGTTGCATGTAGTAGGTACCTGCTGTGGAAACCCAGCTGTGCAGTAGGGAAGGCTGTGGCTACCTGACTGAGCAGGGCACCACAGTAGGTTGTGGCTTTCTTTCCATTGGTGTTATCCTGCTTACTCCACTCTTGAGGTTCTGGAGGCCCCTCGTTAAAGGAGGGAGGACTGTCATGATGGTCTCTCTTACCTGGGAGACTTGGGCACTTAAGGAGTTAATGTCAGTCTCTGTTGCTAGCAAGCTAGCTAGGTCTTGTCCAGGTGTGACTATTCTGCGATCACTTCCATCCCCTTTATGTGGTTACATGATTCCAGCATGCTTTGCTGGTAATTGTGACCCACCCCAAGGCTGGGGTACTCGGATCCCGGGCGTTGGTTACTAGGGATGTCACTGGCGGTCGGTGCCCGGGGCCGTGCCTTGGTGTTCGCTTTATAAAGGGGGTTTTATACAAGGATTTGATTAATTCGTGACGCCACCTACGGTGTCTGGTGAAGGCACCAGCGCTGCTGCAGACATCCGGGGATGATGGATGGGCAGCCTGATGGTGTTGCTCCTGTAGGTGGAGCGGGGTCCCCGGGGCAGTGATGTAGGGATAGGAGTTGGCACAGGGTTGAGGCTCTGCAGGTGGGAGATATTTACTGTCTCTGTGCTGGACAGGGTCAGGGCTGTAAGAACTGACACACACACTGGGAGTAGTTTTCCGTACCTTTAGGGTACCTTTACATGCCACCGCTGTGCCTAGCAACAGGTATCAACTGCACGTGCACGTTTTTGACGGTTGATACCGATCGCCGATGCACACGCCGCCATTGCGTTGTCAACTGAAGGTATTGTGGTTCCCCGGAAGTTCTGACAGATCCTGCAGATAACTGCCTGTTGAATCCCGTCGCCCCTTCACACGCCGCAACCACTAAGGGAATGTGGGCGTACATCTTTCGC